>AWOL01S0000528.1:0-110742 GCA_000715115.1 Nicotiana otophora
GTTGAGAAGTTTGACCAAGAGTTGGCTTTGTTGATATCGAGCTCAAATGTTGGTTCTCAGAGTTGGAATAGGTCCATTTTGGTCTTTTACGACTTGTGTGCAAAATTTGAGGTCAATCGGAGTTGGTTTGATAGGTTTCGACATTGATTTTAGAAGTTGGAAATCCAATAGTTTCAATAGGCTTGAATTAGGGTGCGATTCGTGATTTTGATGTTGTTTGATGTGATTTGAGGCTTTGACTAAATTTATATGATGTTTTAGGATTTGTTGGTATGTTTGGATGTGGTCTCGGGGGCCTCGGGTAAATTATGGATGGCTAACGGATAAAAAGTTGGACTTAATGATACTTTTTCCGTAAAAGCGAAACCGCAGGTGCGGTAATTTAGCCCGCAGAAGCGAAAGTGCTGGGCAATGATTTAAAATCGAGGGTTTGAGTTTTTCTTTCATTTTGGGAATTCTAGAATGCGGACTAGGGCGATGTTTGGAGAGATTTTCCCCTAGATTGAAGAGGTAAGTGATTTTTAATCACTTTTGTCCATAAATATTGAATACCCATTGATTATTTTACCTATTTCTCATGAATCTAAGTTAGAATTTGGGGATTTTTGGACTATGTTATTGGAGAGTGAAATTTGTGGATTTGAGGGGCGATTTATGGTTGGAGTTGGATGATTTTGGTATGGTTGGACTCTTAATTGAATGGGTGTTCGAAATTTGTAATTGTTTTTGGCTTCTGAGGTGCGGGCCTGGGGTTGACTTTTTGATTTGATTTTAAAACCTTAGCTTTATCTTTTGGAATCACTTCCTATAGCTTTTATTGATAGTATTACGTTATTTTGGCTAGATTCGGGCCTTTTAGAGATTGATACGCGTAGGAAGGGCTTGTTAAGGGAGTAATTTATCTTACTTGAGGTAAGTATCTTATCTAAACATGGTTGAGGCACTAGTTGCCTGAATTATTGTGATAGATACGAGCTATTAGGTGCGCACATATCTTGGGTTTGAGCCTATGTGCAAGCACAAAGAGTATTTATCCATGCTCGGGTTGTGCTTAGGCTATGATATGCCTAGATTTGACTGTTAAACTTTAAGCTATTATGTTTATCACATTTGTAACATTGTTGTGAACTATTTCAGTAATGTTAGAGGCTATGTATAGGTTTAATCCCTGAATGAACTTGATAAATGCTATTCTGTGATGATATTTGCTGATTCGAGCTATGATAGAACACTTTGCACATGCCTACACTTATCCTATCACTTTTAACAGTCCTGGAGCATGATATTTGTTAAATATTTATCACGTACATGTATTCTGGTTATTTTCTCCTGTGCGATATGATTGGACTGGGTGCCTGTGATCACGCCGGGCAGATTGTATTGTTATGCCTGTGACCATGCCGGGCAGATTGTATTGTTATGCCTGTGACCACGCTAGGCGGATTGTGTTGTTGTTCTTGTGACCACGCCGGGTGGATTGTGTTGTTGTGCCTGTGACAATGCCGAGCGGATTATGATATTGAGCCCGTGACCATGCCCGACGGATTATGATATTGAGCCCGTGACCACGCCGGGTTGGTAGCACGTTGAATTGGCCGTGCTTGCGTGTGCATATGGATCCATATCCATAGGGTCACCCTCTCATGTTTCTTTCTTGATGGTGTACACGCGGATATTGAGGAAATCTGATCAATCATTTGGTATGGAATTGGAAAGGTTGAGAAAATCTGGCTAGTTTTTATTTGGATTTTGCATTTCATATTTACTTACAATTTCCGTGATAATTGACCTGATTTATCTGCATATCATCTCTATATGCTTAATATTGACTGAGCAGAGTATTTGAGAAACTGTATACATACACACACATATGTTTCTTCCTATGTTTAGGACTTGATTTCATTATTGCTCCGTACTTGTTAAAAAGATGAAACTGTTCATGTGATAGCTAGCATCATTTATAATTTATGCTCCTTTTACCTCGTCAAGGTTAGTTGCGATACTTATTGAGTACATTAGGTCGTTGTACTCATACTACACTCTGCACTTCGTGTGCAGATCCAGGTATATCTGGACACGGTGATTGTTAGATTAGTTCTAGTACCTGCTTGGAGATCTTGAGGTAGCTGCTATGACGCCCGCAGACCTTGACTCTCCTTCTTTTCATTTTATTAGTATTGTTCTATTACTCAAACAATTGTACTAGGGTTTCAAACTATGTTGATACTTAGTAGCTCATGTACTCGTTGACACCAAGTGCTGGGTTGGTTGTAGTAGAGTTTCAGTCATGTTTATCAGTTATTTATGAGATTTTCCGTTGTTGAGTTTATGAAACCTATTTCATTCAAATGTTTTGCTATTATATGATTGTCGGCTTGCCTAGTAAGTATGCTAGGCACCATCATGACATGTTGGGATTTTGGATCGTGACAGTTTGTCAACTCATATAGTAACAAGTATATCCTTGTAGCAATGGATTATGTCTCGAAATGGGTGGACATTGTGGAACTCCCTACAAATGATGCAAAGGAAGTAATTGGTTTCTTGAGAAGGAACATTTTCACCCAGTTCGGCACTCCAAGGGGAATAATTAGTGATAGTGGCACTCACTTCTGCAACCGAGCCTTCACAAAGCTATTGGAAAAGTATGGAGTTGACCACAAGGTGGCCACTCCGTATCACCCGCAAACAAGTGAGCAAGTGGAGGTATAGAGCAGAGAGATAAAGAGTGTGTTGACAAAGATAGTAAATGCTATAAGACCAGATTGGGCAAGGAAGTTGGATGATGCACTCTGGGCTTACCGCACTGCATTCAAGACCCTAATCGGCATGTTGCTATATAAATTGGTATTCGAGAAGGCATATCACTTGCCAGTGGATTTGGAGCATAGAGCTTTATGGTCATTGAGAATATTGAATCTTCATATTGAAGTTGTGGGAAAAAGTAGGGTTACAAAGTTGCATGAACCTAATGAATACCGTTAACACTCATTTGAAAGCACCAGGTTGTACAAAGAGCGAATGAAGATGATGCAGGATAAGAACATTCTCGACAGTAATTTTAGGCCTAGAGATGTGGTGTTGTTGTATAATTCGAGATTGAGATTGTTTTTGGGAAAATTGAAATCGAGATGGTCGGGACCATTTTGTGTGGTAGAGGCAATTCCTCCGGGAGTAGAGTATGTGGAATCAGAGGATGGAATTAATAAGTTTAGAGTCAATGGGAAAATATTAAAGCACTATCATGTCATGGTTGGGGAAGAATGAGTGATCTCAACCATTTACTTGAAGGATACTTGACAAGGAAGAAACAACATCACATCGCGATGTTAAATCAAGCACTTCCTGGGAGGAAACCCATGGTTATGTTGTATTCATCAGGCCGCAACATTAAGTAAGGCACTCATTGGGAGGCAACCCAATTCATAAAGTAGTTTAACTTAATTTATTTTATATTTGTGAGCCCTAATGAGTTGATCTTCTATGAATTTTGGATGTTTTGATAGGGACGGTTGAGATACAAATGAAGGATGTAATCGGGAGCACAATCAGGAGTTCAAAACACATAACAATGTCAAAAATGGAGTGCAAAATCACATAATCGCGCCCTAGAGAGTGCCTAGTAAGGTCTTAACCTCGTCGCGGAGCTGGGTTGGCCAAGCAAGGTGCGAGCTCCAGTTTGCCATACACCCCGTGCCGCAAACTTTCCCCCTGCGCCTCTCCCCTCGCATCATATGCCCAGTGGTGAGAAGAGCCTCACGTCCTAGATCGCGAGGCCCATGTAAGTCTCTTCCCTCTTTGTCTTTAGCACACACACACATTCTGTCATCCTCCCCCCACCCCCCGTGCTCACAGCCCACAGAACCCCTTAAACACCATAGGATTGGTATTATTATTGCTTGTACAAGTGTTTGCACGCTATTCCCAAGCCGATTTGGGAGGGTGGGGAAATCCCTCACCCACACAAGAGCTTATACGAACCTAGTGTGCACCAAGTGTTTGATAAAATGCCTCGAAGGCAAATTTCATCCCAATAAGAGCCCGAGTCTCCGGGATTGATACACTAGTAGTTCATGAGCTTACCTTGCATGAAATTTTAAATGTGGGATGGCTCACGACAGTCGGGGTATATTGATTAAAGTATGGTGGATACATTGTGATTATGTGAGAGAGTTGCTTTCAGGATTTGAATATGCTTTATGGTACAAGGTGAAGTCTGAGTATTGACGAACCCTGTGATAACATTTTAAGTGTGGTGCCATTACAACCACTTTTTGCCATGATTTATGGTATCACAGTTTGACTATTGATGATGAGAATTAGTGGGAGGCCACTGATAGAGACTTCTATGCTGCAGAGGAAGATGAGGAGTGACTAGGGAGTTTCTTTACTACCCTTCTTAATTTTATTTGCTTTCATATGCTCTAAGGACATTATATGAATTAAGTGCGGGGTGGGAGATTCCCGTTGGTTAGTAAATAGTATATTAGTGCCTCTTAGCTTCTTCTTATTATTTTTTGTAGTCTAGCATTATATTAGCTTCTTGTTTTTCTATTTGGCATTGCTTAGTTAGATAAAAATGAAAAAAATACAAAAATATGGAAAAATGAACAAAAACAAACATAGAAAAAGATTAGACTTTTCCCGATGATGGATCTCCTAGGTAGTTTTCTTCAGGGATTAACGTCTAAATAAAAATACAAAAATATGTCTTTTTGCTTTCTAGGTAGGAATAATCCCCCGTAAGTTTTCTTTGTGCCTCAGTTCTTTTTCATGGGATGTATTTTGAATCAGGTAGTAGTTTTATTTAGATTAGATTAGAGTTAAGTAATGAATGTAGGAAGAAAGATGGGATTCCTAGGTACCTTTGACTTGTTTGATGGTAGAATATTTAGGCTTTGGCATGTGTAGTATCTTCTCTATGTTTATAACTGTTCATGATGCATTTATGAATCCGATCGCATGTTTTGTGACGCCTATGTCTCGTTTTCTTGACTCGTGTTCACTTTGTGCTAAATGCTTAATATCGCTTGGCTCCGTGAATACTTTCTTTAGTCCGAGAGTTGAAATGGGACCGTCTTTAGAGAGTCATGTGCCATGTGTGGTGAGATTTTTGTATAGTCCATAATATTTCATTTGAGTCTAGAAGTTTCCCGACATGTGAGGTTAAACGAAATTTTGGGTTATGCTCGGTTTGAAAAATAACTTTAGGCTTCCTTTGATCTTTTTGAGCTTAATGTCTATCACAAATAAAATTATCCCTAGTTAAGCCTTTTGAGCCTATAGACTTTTATTTGGCAACCACATTACAAGCCAATACCCTTTTTGTTTTTAATTGATATTATTTTGATTCTTTTACCTCTTAAACCACTTAAAGTATAAGATAAGCGCCAAAGGATGTAAGAAAGGAACTTGGATGACTTTTGAGTGGAACAAATGAAAGTAAACAAGGTGCACATGTATTTTAAAGAATACACCACTAGTAGGGATTATAATTGAAAACAATTGCTATTGAAAAGAAAAGAAACAAAATAGAAAAAACCATAAAAAGTAAAATATAAATATATGTAGATAAAAAAAATGACATCTTATCCTTGCTAGTGGGTATATATTAACGTGGTACTTAACGAAAGAGTGAACGTTTTGGGGGTGATATTGTTTGTAGAATTGAAGTTGGGATTGAAGAATATGTGCATAAAGTTGATTATGCAATGTATTAAAGAGCTTAGGAGGGTGACTCACTTTTTCTAAATATATCCTACCCGTTACTTGGCCTACATTACAACCATAAAAAAATCCTAATTGATTTTAGATTGAGTACGCCTACTATAATGACCCGGTCGGTCATTTTGAGTATTTTAGACCTGATCCCCTATTTATTGCCTCATCTATGCTACATTGTGATTATGTGACTTGCCGGGGTATTTGGTTTTGGTTTCGGGTGAGTTTCGGAGTGAAATGGGACACATAGTCCCTTAGTTGGAGTCCTAAGTTATTAGAGTTGACCGTAGTTTGACTTTTGTGAAGACAACCCCGGAATGGAGTTTTGACAGTTCCAATAGCTTCGTATGGTGATTTTGTACTTAGGAGCGTGCCCGGTCGTTGATTTGGAGGTCCGTAGGTTGTTTCGGCAATAAGTGGCGAAAGTTGGAAAGTTGAAGGTTTAGAAGATTGGAAAGTTTGTCGGGGAGTTGACTTAATTGATATCAGGGTCGGATCCCGATTCCGGAAGTTGGAAGTTCATATGTTGCTTAGGTATGAATCGATACGCGATTCATGATTCTAGTGTTTTTGATGTGATTTGACGATTCGAGCGTGTTCTTATGATGTTTTACGACTTATTGGTATGTTTAGTTGAGGCCCCGGGGGCTTCGAGTGCAATTCAGACCTTGTTTGGCACATTTCGAAACCTTGAGGATTTGTTGAAGGTGTCGAATTTCCTGATATTTGGTTTCCGCAAGAGAGGTCTCGCGTTCGCGAAGGGTATCTGGGAGGAATGGGAGGATTTTTCTTCGCGTTCGCGAAGATTGCCACGCGTTCACGAAGGTGTAAGAAGTTTTCACCGCATTAACGTATGAGGAGTTGCATTCGCATAGGCTTGGGTTCAATGTTCATCTTGTTCGCGTGGGGTATCTCGGATTCGCGAAGAGGATTTTGGCAGTTGTGTATTTTTGTGCATTGCAAATGCGAGGCTCATTCCACATTCGCGGTGAAGGAATCGCTGGACAACAGATTTACGTTTCAAAGTTGAGGGTTTATTTCATATTTTGGTCTTAGAGAGCTCAGTGAAAGGCAAAATTTTGGGAGATTTTCAGAGAGATTATTGGGATAAGAATTCCTAACTCGGTTTTGGTTAATTTACATGAATCTATTGATAATTTCATCATCTAATTAGGGATTTGATTTAGAAAATTGAGGAAAAATGGCAAAAACTTCTTAGGCTAAAATTTGAGGATTTGAAAGGCGATTTGAGGTCGAATTTGAGTAATTGTTTTATGGTTGAGGGAAAGGCTTACTAGTGGATTGATTTAGCGTGATTTAAGGTAAGTGACTTGCCTAACCCCTTGTGGGGGAAGTTCCCCTTAGGATTGGTGTTGTTTGCAATAATTGTGATGTGTGGAAGCCGTGTACGCAAGGTGACGAGTGTGTACATGAGCTAAATATGAAAATTACCGATTTTAGCTATGTATATTACTTTCATGCCTTAATTGAGTTATCTTAACATGTTATATTCATCATTCTTAGTCTATTTTCACATGTCTACTTGTCTTATTCTCTTACATGCTAATTGCCCTACATGTTTAGTTGAAATTCTTGTTTCATTTATTCTGTATTCATTACTTAATTTTTGAACTCTTTACTTGAAGTTGTTAAATCGTGAAATATCTTGTTGTTGAAATTGGTATTGAGAAATAAAGGTCGTGATTCACATTGAGGCAAAGTATTAAGTTGTAAAATACCATTATGTTGAGTTGTTCATTCCGATTGTTATTGTTGAGACTCTTGTGTACTTTGTGGTTGAGACATGGGTTCTTTACTTTGAAATTACTGTTATTGTTTGGTTTCTCTGGCAAGTTGTGATATTGGGTACTTGAGGTGAGCTCTGTGGTACGTTGTGATATTGATACGCATGCAGTGGTATAAGGTTTTGGTGTTAAAATGCATGTGGTGAGATAAGGTGAGTTTGATATGCATGGCTAGTAGGGGAACTACTATAAGTCATGCGGTGTGATAAGGTGGGCTAAAACGTGGGATGCTATTTGGGAAAATGTTTTTCAAAACTAAAAGTAAAGGCTCCCACGTTGATATAAGGAAAGATTGTGAGTTATTCTTGTGATTTGGGACTACGAGGCAGTACCTCGGTAGTGACCCTTGTTGATCTTTCTCTATTTGCTGTACTTGGCTTTGGTTGTTTTGTTTCCTTAACATGTCAAATCCTTGTTTCCTTCTGTGATGTATTATTTTCCTTGATTCTATGTAGCTAACTTTTGGTATGCTCCTTACCGATTTTATTTCCTTGATATTATTATTATTATATTGTTAAATCTGTTGTCCTGTTTCTTATTATTTCCAGTAGGGCCTTGATATGACCTTGTCACTACTCTACCGAGGTTAAGCGTGGCACTTACTGGGTATCATTGTGGTGTACTCATGCTACGCTTCTGCATATCCTTTTGTGCTGATCCAGGTACTTCCTATCAGTCTCGACACCAGTGAGCTGAGTTTGCATTTGGAGACATCAAGGTATACCTGCCCGCGTCCGCAGGCCTCTAAGTCACCTACTATCAATTTATATATTTTTCCTTCTTTACTAGATACAGTTGTATAGGGGTGACTTTGATATTGGCATAGAGCTTGAGACTTGTATTTTGCCGGGTTTTGGGCTATTGTATATACACAGAGCTGTGGACATATTTCCTTATATTAGTTGTTGGGTTATGAGATTTGTAAATTATTGTTTCAGTTATTTTCGCATGTTTGTTAGGCTTACCTAGTTTCAGAGACTAGGTGCCGTCACGACATCCTACGGAGAGAAATTAGGGCCGTGACACCTACATTAGTAGAAGTTTATACAAAAGGACAAGCCAATGGTACTGTTTGCATGCATGCGACTTATTTGTGAGAGTGAGAGATTTCTTTGATGTTTGTTATTTCTTACACTATATTTTGAGCATGAGGTTCGAATGTGTGGAGTCAACTTTCTCTCTTTGATTTTGTTATGAGGTTACATGGCTTCACGAGGGATAGGTTACATGGTTAGACTTTTCTAAGATGTTGAGTGTTCAATCCATGAGTGCATTGTGACATTGAGTTAGTATTTGAGGCTCGCATTGCTATGGCATGTTGTATTTGTTTTGAATATTTTTCCATATGGCACGAGTTAAAGGGAAGAGTGTGTGAATGCATATGCTAAAGTTTAATTGCTACTATCAACCATACTCATTGGTACAGTGTGTCAAAAAATGTGTTAAAATGCTCAAGCATGATGTAAAATGTTTGTTTATTCGAGGACGAGCAATGTTTAAGTGTGGGGGGTATTGGTGCAAGTCCAATATTTTATATTTACATTGTTATTTACCCTATGCTTCACTTGAAAATGTTAATGATTCGTGCTTATTTGTAATGACCCAATAGGTTGTTTTGAGTACTAGCCTTAATTGACGTGTTCCGAGACCTCTCGTAGCTTCATTTGATGTTTATTTATTTGCATGCGGGGTCTGTATCATTTTTTGGAAAGTTTTTATGTGGAATTTTAAAGAAAATGTGATTTTTGACTTAAAATGAGGTTTGGGTTGACCACCGTTAACATTCTTGGTAAATGACCTTGGATCCGTGTTTTTACGATTTCGGTAGGTTTGTATGCTATTTTTGAACTTGTACGCACGTTTGGTTGGGGTCTAGGATGACTAGAGCGCATTTCAGCGCATTATGTGAAAGTTGGCAAAAAGTTGAGTTTCAAATTGAATTTAGAGTTTTGATGATCGATTCTTGTTATTTGATGTTATTTGGATTATTTGAGGTAGCAATCAAGTTTTTATAGTGTTATTACACTTGTGTGCATGTTTGGTTTGGAGCTCGAGCGGCTCAAATGAGTTTCAAATGTATTGCAAAATAGTTTGGAACTGTTGGTGCCCAACAATTGCTGATGTCCAGTTGCAGGTCTCGCAATTGCGAGCCTCGCATTTGCGACATCAGGCTCGCAAATGCAAAAATGGGCCGAGGGATGGTACTTCGCATTTGCGAATGAGTGTTTGCTTTTGAGAACTGAGCTAAGACCGCATTTCGATCTCAGAGTCACATTTGCGACACAATGCCTAGGGAGTCAGCCTCGCATTTGCGATGTAGGGCACTTCGCATTTGCGAAGGATATGTCACATTTGCAACTTCAGTGGGTTTATTGCACCGGTCGCTTTTGCGATCAGTGTTTCGCAAATGCGGTCATCGAATGCGAACAACTGTTCGCAATTGCGACATTTACAGTTGGGTAAAAGATTAAAAAATCGGGACTCAGAACATTTTACACCCTTTTTCAACCCTAAGCTCTCTAGAGGCAATTTTTGAAGAACATTTTCTTCCAAATTCATTGGTAAGAATCTTAAACTAGTTTTCAATCTATTTCAATTACTTTTCACGAATTATTAACATCAAATATAAGGATTTCATAGTAGAAATTAGGGATATTGGGTATTTCATAAAATTGAGATTTAGACCTCGAATTGAGGTCGGATTTTGAAACAAATTACATAACCGGGCTCGGGGGTAAATTGGTAATTGGAATTTGGTTTGAGTCTTTGCATTTGACCAAGCGGGCCCGTGGTTGACTTTCTTTTTGAATTGTTCAGTTTCATCAAAGATCAAACCTTTTTCATTCATGGGTAGTTTCTAAAGCTTGTATTGGATTGTTTGATTGATAATTGGCTAGATTCGGTTGGTTTGTAGGCTTGTTCAAAAGGAAAAGCCATGATTGATTGTTGAAATGATTTTGAAAGGATGTAAGTTGTTAAACTTTGACGTGAGTGAATTAGGACTAGTTGGTCTAATTGCTACGTGAATTATGTGTAGGGACAATGTATATGCGAGGTGACGAGTGTACATGCGTTGCCATGGATCAAAGCATGCGGGTTAGGATATTTACCTTTATGTCATCATTTATTCTATGATATATCTCATTACATGTTTTGATTTCTACATGTTCTTACTTGTTATTCATGCCTTATTTGTTATATCTCATTTAGTTGTTACCTGTTTCGGTTTATTCAATGTTCGAACAATATCTGCTTACCTGCTATATGTTCTTACCTATATTAATTGAATATCTTCGTTGTTTCATTTATGCCTTTATTTTCTATACTTTACTTGTGGCACTTTATTAAGTTATATCCAATTGTGTGAATCCTTTGGCTATTCTTGCGTTAATGTTCTGTTGAGGTTGTAAATATGATATGTTGGTTAGTCTCTGTTTGTACTCGTAGATCCTTGGTGTTCTATACAGTTTAGTACCATTTGTTTTGAGATTTTGGGATTAGTTGTGTTGAGTTGTTAATGATAGTAAATTAATATTGGGAACGGGTTGCGCACCACAACAAAAATAAAATAAATTTATAAAGGGATTGGGTTGCACGCCGCAATCGATAATGATTTAATATTTGGATCGGGTTGCACGCCGTAACAAATATTATGATAATGTCGGGATGGGGTTGCACGCAACATCAAAGTATGATGTGTTGTAACTATTTGTAGCAGTGGTGTTCTATTTCTGTATTGTGGTTTGAGAATTATGAGGTATTATTTTGGGGACCTCTGTTAGTTGACCTTCAGGTCCAGTTCATATTAGTTTATCAGCTTTCTCTATTCCATTATCCCTTATTTATTATGTGTACAATTTTGTTGTGAGTGTTTTTTCATAGCCTCGTCACTACTTCGTGAGGTTAGGCTCAACACTTATAGAGTAGATGGAGTCGGTTGTACTCATACTACACTTCTGAACTTCTTAAACAGATCCCGATGTTGGTCCCAATGGCGGGTAGAGGAGTTTGCTCGCATCCGAGTTGCTCAGGAGACTTGAGGTAGAGCTGCATGACGTTCGCAGTTCCTGAAGTCCCCTTTTATCCTATTTTTACTGTTTCAAACAGATGTATTTCATTCATACCATATTTGTAGTATTCTAGTCGCTCATATACTTGTAACTCCGTATTTCTAGGATTGGTATAGACTGCGTACTTATGTATTTATCTCCTGTATTTTAGGATATTTTAGTTGTTAGTTTTTATTATTCTTTTTTAAATTGTTAAAATTAGTTAGTTTTTTAGTTGATGTTGGCTTGCCTAGCAAGTGAATGTTAGGCGCCATCATGGCCCAGTGATTGGGATTTTGGGTCGTGACAAGTTGGTATCAGAGTACTAGGTTGCCTATGTCTCACAAGTCATGAGCAAGCTTAGTAGAGTCTGGAGGATCGGTACAGAGACGTTTGTACTTATCTTCTAAAGGCTATAAGGCTTTAGGAAAATTTTACTCTTTCTTTCTCTATCGTGCGACTTTATTCTATCATATAAGTTTGAATCATTCTTTACTTAATCTCTCGCTGATGGTGAGGAAACACACAACATCCACAACAGATCAGGAGCCAGAGCCCTAGGTTGCTACCACTACCAGATGCAGAGGTAGAGCTCGGCCTAGAGCCCAAGAAATAGCACCTATTGCAGAGCCTGAGATCGAGCAGGAGGAGGAGATCCCTGTTTCGACCGTGTTAGTTGGACCAACTTAGGTCCCAGAGGCATTCATTGCTACCCCCATACTTTAGGACGCCCTAGTCTGCCTAGTGGGCCTTATGGAGAGTGTGGCCTTGGACGATGTGTTCCCTATGGCACCATCCATCATTCAGGTTGGGGGAGGATCCCAAACACCAGCTACTCACACTCTAGAGTAGGTTGCTCACGGATATCAAACTTGGTAGTTCTAACAGTGGGAGCAATACGGCCTGTTATTGCTACCTAGTTTGGGGAGGGTCTCGCAATGTCATCAGAGGGTCTGAAGTGGTTGGACAAATTCACCAAGCTATTTCCTATTCATTTTGGCCGTACACCTTCTAAGGACCACCAGGATTTCATGGACCAATTCCATGAGGTATTGCACAACATAGGTATGGTGGAGTCGAATGGAGTTGACTTTGCAGTATTTCAGATGACTGGTTCTGCTAAGAGATGGTGGTAGGAGTATGTTCGGGGTAGGCCAGCAGGTTCACCTTCCCTCACTTGGGCTCAGTTCTGGCAGCTGTTCTTGGAGAAGTTCATTCCTTTCACTCAGTGACAGGATCTACGTTGCCGGTTTGAGAGACTACAATAGGGTAGCATAACCGTTACCCAGTATGAGACCAAATTTTTGGATCTATCATGCCATGGAGCTATCCTGATCCTCTTGAGAGGGATATGGTGAGGAGATTTATAGATGGCCCTACTTATGATATTAGGATGTAGATGGCCAGAGATACTAAGGATGATATTTCTTTTACTCGTGTTTTGGAGATAGTTAGGCGGATCGAGAGTATTCGTGTCCAGGACAGAGAGGTGACATCAGAGAAGAGGCATCAACATTTTGGTCGTTTTAGTGGTGCCTCGTCTGGAGGATGAGGTTCGTTTGGTAGAGGCCATCCTATCAGGCCCATTCGGTTAGCACTTCAGGTGTCTCATGGTTCTTCAGGTGGCCACAACACATATGGGTCTCATTAAGAGCAGCCAATATTAGGCACACCTTCAGCTCCTATTAGTGCACCACCACTATAGAGTTACTATGGTGGTCATTCGGGTCATCAGGAATCATCTCAAACTCACTAGTTACGCCAGCCATGGGGTTGCTTTGAGTGCGGCGATGCGGGACATACCAGGAGGCACTATCCTAGATTGAGGCACAAACCATAGTAGGTTACTCGTGCCATGATTTCGGCACCCATTGCTCCACCGCCCTCTCAGCCAGCTAGAGGCAGGGGTCAGGCAGCTAGAGGTGGAAGTCAAGCAGTTAGAGGTGGAGGCCAGTTAGTGAGAGGCTGTCCTAGAGGTGAAGATTGGTGGGGCTCAACCCGTTGTTATACATTCCTAGCTAGACCCGAGGTAGAGTCATCTGATGTAGTTAGTATAGGTACCATTTCAGTCTGTAATATAGATGCTTCCGTGTTATTTGATTCGGGTTCTACCTATTCTTATGTGTCCTCATATTTTGCTTCGCATTTGAGTATGCCTCGTGATTCTCTTGATGTTCCTGTTTCTGTGTCTACACCGGTTGGAGATTCTATAGTAGTTGATCGGGTTGATAGGTGTTTGTGTGGTTACATTTCATGGTTATGATTTCATAGTTGATCTTTTATTGTTGGATATGGTGGATTTTGAGGTTATTCTTGGTATGGGCTGGTTGTCCCCGTATCATGCTATCTTGGATTGTCATGCCAAAACTGTAACTTTAGCTATTCCGGGGTCGCCTCAATTAGATCGGAGAGGGACTCTTGGTCACTCCACTAGTAGGGTCATTTCATATGTGAATGCTCGGCGCATGGTCGAGAATGGTTGTTTGGCGTATTTGGGACATTTGGATTATATCCGTGGTTATAGTGCGGAGGTTCTTTCCATGGATTTATTTCCAGTGGTGAGAGAGTTCCTAGAGGTATTTTCTACATATATTCCAGGTATGCCACCCGACAGAGATATCGAATTTTGCATTGACTTGGTTTTGGGCACTCATCTTATTTCTTTTCCACCATACCATATGGTCCCAGTTGAGTTGAAAGAATTGAAGGAAAATTTCCAGGATTTTCTCGATAAAAGGGATTCATTAGACCTAGTGTCTCGTCCAGGGGTGCACTGGTGTTGTCTGTGAAGAAGAAAGGCGAGAAAGGCGACTCTATGGGGATATGTATTGACTACATGCAGCTGAACAAGGTCGCTATCAAGAACAATTATCTGTTGCCGAGGATTGATGACTTATTTGACTAGCTTTAGGGCGCAAAGATGTTTTCCAAGATTGATTTGAGGTCTGGCTACCATCAGGTGAAGATTAGGGCATCAGATGTCCCTAAGACTGCTTTTCGGACTCGACGTGGTCATTATGAGTTCTTGGTGATGTTATTTGGCTTGACTACCTTTATGAATTGGATAAACCGGGTGTTCAAGACCATTACGGATTCCTTTGTGATTGTATTCATTGATGATATTTTGGTTTACTCCCATAGTCAAGAGGAGCATGAGCAGCATCTCCAGACTGTACTTCAGACTTTGAGGGATTGTCAGATATATGCTAAGTTTTCGTAGTGTGAGTTATGGTTGAACTCTGTTGCCTTTTTGGGCCATGTTGTATCTTTCGATGGCATTAAGGTGGATCCTAAGAAGATTGAGGCAGTACCGAACTGGCCTAGACTTACTTTAGCTATAGATATTCAGAGCTTCTTGGGTTTGGCGGGTTATAATCGTCGGTTCATGGAGAAGTTTTCATCTATCTCAGCCCTATTGACCAGGTTGACGTAGAAGGGTGCTATTTTTAGACGGTCCGACGAATGTGAGGTGAGCTTTTAGAAGTTCAAGACTGCATTGACTACAATCCCATTTTTTATATTGCCTACAAGTTCAGGATCTTGTACGGTGTATTGTGATGCATCGCATAGGGAGACAAGTTCTTACCTCTAGTGGAGTTCGCCTAAAACAACAGCTATTAGTCGAGCATTCAGATAGCGCCGTACGAGGCCTTGTATGAGAGACGATGCCGTTTATTGATTGGTTGGTTTGAGCTCGTTGAGGCTATATTATTGGGCAATGATTTTTTCCGTGATGCGTTAGAGAAGGTTGAGGTGATCCAGGAGTGACTTCGTACAGCTCAGTCTAGTCAAAAGAGTTACGTGGACTGAAAGGTTCGAGATGTGGTTTACATGGTGGGTGAGAAGGCTTTTCTCTGAGTGTCTCCTATGAAGGGAGTGATGTGTTTTGGGAAGAAGGGAAAGTTGAGCCCGAGGTTTATTGGCCCGTTTGAGATTTTGGAGAGAGCTAGGGAAGTTGCTTATAGACTTGCATTGTTTCCTAGCCTAGTAGGGGTACATTTTGAATTTCATATTTCCATGATTCGAAGTACCATGTGGATAGATCACATGTTTTGGACTTCATCACGATGCAACTTGATGAAACTCTAACCTATAAGGAAGAGCCGATAGCTATTCTAGACCGAGAAGTTCGTAAGTTATGATCTAAGAGTTTTTCTTCTATGAAAGGGCATTGGAGAGGTCATCTATTTGAGAAAGCTACATAAGAGTCCGAGTTCGATATGTGGAGTAGATACCCCCACCTTTTTACAAGTCCAGGTACTTATCTTTGTCCGTTCGAGGACGAACGTTTCATTTAGAGGTGGAGAATGTGATGATCTGATATGTCATATTGAGTACTAACCTTAATTTCTGTGTTCTGAGACCTCTCATAACTTCATTTGATGTTTATTGGATTGCGTGCGTGGTCAATGTCATTTTCCAGAAAGTGTTTACGTGAAATATTAAAGAAAATGTGATTTTTGACTTAAAATGAGTTTTGGGTTGACCACAATCAACATTCTTGGTACACGACCTCTGATCGGTGTTTAAATGATCCCTCTAGGTTCGTGTGATATTTTTGGACTTGTACGCACATTTGGTTGGGGTTCAGGGTGACCGGAGCGCATTTCGGCGTATTATGAGAAAGTTGGTAAAATATTGAGTTTCAAATTGAATTTAGAGTTTTGATGATCAATTCTTGTTATTTGATGTTATTTTGATGATTTGAGGTAGCGAGAAAGTTTGTACGATGTTATTACACTTGTGTGTTTGTTTGGTTTGGATATCGAGGGGCTCGGATGAGTTTCATCATTTTCTATTACTTTTCATGAATTTTTAGAATGTTTTCTAGAGGCAATTATTGACGAATGTTTTCTTTCCAAATTAATTGGTAAGCATCTTAAACTAGATTTCAATCAATTTCAATTATTTTTCACGAATATTTAACATCAAAGCTAAGCATTTTATGGTAGAAATTAGGGGTTATTGGTAGAATTTAAGGATTTTGTAAAATTGAGATTTAGACCTTGAATTGAGGTCGAATTTCGTATCACAGAACCGAGCTCGGGGGTGAATAGGTAAACGAGATTTGGTCCAGGTCTCGAATTTTGACCAAGCGAACGGGGTTGACTTTTGTTGACCTTTTCAATTTCATCAAAGATTGAACCTGTTTCATTCGTAGGTAGTTTCTAAAACTTTTATTGGATTGTTTTGTCACACCCCAACCTGGGGATGTGTGGCCGGCACTCGGTGCCTCCCTTTCCTGAGCGTACCACTCTAAAAAAAATTACATGAATATATATAGAAACTTTGGCCGACATGGCCTTAACAAACTATAATCTATATGGAGAAACAATTATCATATATATAGGCCGACAAGGACACAATTCATGAACATGGGATGTCATCTGGATATCTCAATCTAAAGAGGGTAGACAACCCAAAACATATATACATATATACAAAGCCGACAAGGCTACAACACAGGTTTACAAACTAACAACAAGGCCATACGTAACATCTAGACAACCCAACTAAGTCTACAAGCCTCTAAGATCAACACAAATGTCATATGGTCGAGGCAAGGCCCCGACCTAACCTTCATATGTATATATCTAAGACACAACTCGAAACATCAGGCTCGGTAGCTCCGAAAGATGCAAATCTTATCATCCAATAGTTGAATTCAACAAGGTCCTATTGGAGAGTTCTATCTGAACCTGCAGCATGAAACGCAACGCCCCCAGCAAAAGAGATGTCAGTACGAATGAAATGTACTGGTATGTAAAGTATGAAAAGCAATACGAAAGCATAAGCCGTAAAACAAGGCATAGAGGCAACCTAATAACTAGATAACTCGTAAGCCACTCAGGGCGAATAATAAAACTTTGAAACTATACTAGAACTTGTATACATACTTACACACATACTTATATACATACTTTCTTGTCCTCCGGTTATAGACCAGGGTGTTATTATACTTTCTTGCACTCCTGTTATAGCCCGAGGTGTTTATATATACTTTCTTACCCTCGGAATATCCTTCTTCTTCACCCTCAGTTGGCGGTATCCAGATCTCAAATCAATCTTCGAGAAATACTTAGCACCCTGTAGTTGATCAAATAAATCGTCGATCCTAGGAAGTAGATACTTATTCATGACATTAGCTTTATTCAACTACCGATAATCAATGCACATTCTCAAAGATCCATCTTTTTTGCGTACAAACAACATTGGTGCACCCCGTGGCGAAGTACTAGGCATGATGAAGCCTTTCTCTAATATCTCATATGCTCTTTCAACTCCCTTAGCTCAGTAGGAGCCATTCTATAAGGAGGGACAGATATCATATTAGTGTCTGGAAGCACATCGATAGACGTTTCTGGAGGAATACCTGAAAGATTATCCGTTAATACATCTAGGAACTCATTAACCACATGAATAGACTGAAGCGTCGGAGATTCTGCATCCGCATCTCTAACACACACTAGGTGATAGATATAACCTTTAAAAATCATCCTTCTTGCCTTTAGGTAGGAAATAAACCTTCCCTTGGGCATCGCTGAATTACTCTTCTTAGGGTCGGCTCACCTCGGAAAGAGAAATGTAACAACCTTTGTTTGACAGTCAATATTGGCATAATGCAAAGCCAACTAATCCATACCCATAATAACATCAAAATCAACCATTGGCAACTCAATTTGATTAGCCAAGGTGTCGCGGTTACAAATTATCACCGCACAATCCCGATAGATACGTCTAGCCATAATTCATTCACCAACCTGCGTAGATATTTAATACGGCTTATATAATAACTCCGACTCTATTCCAAACTTACCGGCTACAAACGGCGTAACAAAGGACAAGGTGGATCTAGGATCTATCAATGTGTAAAGATCTTAAGTGAGAATGGATAGTATACCTGTAAGAACATCTGGTGACGACTCCAAGTTCTGTCGACAGCTAGAGCATATATGCGTTTCTGACCACCGCATGAACTGGATGATCCTCCTCTACCTCTACCTCTACCTGCTAAGATCTGTGGTCCATTACCAGGTTTACGTACACTCGACGAAGAAGCTGTCATTGATCTAGTTGGCGGAGCCATGCCAACTTTACCTTAGCTCGGACAATATCTCATGAAATGAATAGGGCGTCCACACCAATAACATGCATCTGAACCCTGGCGACACGGACCTGGATGTGACCTACCGCACTGGCCACTAGTCGGTAATGTGGGTCTCATCAGACTCGAACCCTCCTGTCTCTCGAAACCTGGAGCCCTCAAAATCTAGCCTGGCCCAGGCTTGGCATACCTATCATATATGGTTCCTGAATGTGGAGATCTACTAGGAAATTGAGGTGGACATCTAGGAAGTCATGGTCTGGAACCATTATATGCCTCTCCGAAAGACCTTGTAGACCTAGCCATCTTACTCAATTCTCTCTTTGTATCTCTATCAGCCTGAAACTGGCACTTACGATCCTTTATGTTCTTAGCATATGAGTGTATTCTTTAGATATCTATATTCTCATTCAACGAGGGTGTCGTACGATCCCCAATCAGATGTGGGTCAAGACTGGCCATGAATCTATAAGCTCTATCTCTCATCGTATCCACCATAGTTGTAGCATACCTGTCCAAAGAGTCAAACAGAATATTGTACTCTCGAACACTCACATCCCTCTGCTTGAGGCCCAAGAACTGATCTACCATAGACTCTCGTGCCTCTAATGGAATGTAGTGGTGAAGAAAGGAATCTGAAAACTCCTTCCATACAGCTGGAGGTGCATCTGACCCTCTTGACCATTCCCAAGACTCATACCATAAAATGGCCACATCTCGTAACCCGAAAGATGCTAACTCCACTGCCTCGATATATGAAGCATGCATAACTCTCAATACCCTCTAAAGCAGGTCAATAAAGTTTGAGCATCCTCATCTAGATCAGAACATGTAAACACTTGAAGGCTTAAACCGATGAACTCTCAGACTCTAGAACTCCCCACACTATCAGAAGGGCCAACACATATCGATGACATGATCTATCGCTGCTGAGTAGCTACTGCCTGTGTCAGCAGCTGTACTGCACCTATAACCCCCTGATCTGCAGGCTCGGGTGGAGGAACTGGAGACTGGAACCTGAGGAGATGGGGTACTATATCCCCTCTAGTTTCCTCAAGTGGTGTCGGAATAGGATATACATGAAAAGATGAATCTCTCTGCACCTCAGATATAAACACAGGGCCAGGTGGGGCATTACTAGTACCTTCTCTCACATCCGTACAGGTTCGATGACTAGCGGTAGTCTTTCTGGTGACCGACATCATTGGAATGTATAAAACACGAGTTAGACTCTCATTCCTTAGAAGTCATCTCTATTGCATGATTTATGAGATGAATGAATAGTAACCATTCATAAATGCTCAGCAGTATCTTGTTTATAAGTGTGGTGCACAACACACCTATAAGCAAGACTCTACTAGACACGACTTGTAGACTCCCTAGGACAGACCTGCTCTGATACCAAATTTGGCACACCCCAACCTGGGGAGCTGTGGCCGGCACTCGGTGCCTCCCTTTCCTGAGCGGCCAATTCTAAACAGAAAATCACATGAACATATAGAACTTTCGGCCGACAAGGCCTCAACAAACCATAGTCTCTATGGAGATACAATCATCATACATATAGGCCGACAAGGCCATAATTCGTGAACATGGGATGTCATATGGACATCTCAATCTAAAGAGGGTAGATAACCCAAAATATATATACATATATACAAAGCCGACAAGGCCACAACATAGGTTTACAGACCAACAACAAGGCCATACATAATATCTAGACAACCCAACTAAGTCTACAAGCCTCTAAGATCAACACAAATGTCATATAGTTGAGGCAGGGCCCCGACCTACCCTTCATTTGTATATACCTAAGACACAACTCAAAACACCAGACTTGGTAGATCCGAAAGAAGCGAAGCTTACCAAAATAGCTGAATGCAACAAGGTCCTACAGGAGAGGTCTATCAGAGCCTCTATCTGAACCTGCAGCATGAAACGCAGTGCCCCCAGCAAAAGCGACATTAGTACAAATGAAATATACTGGTATGTAAAGCATGAAAAGCAATATGAAAGCATAAGCCGTAAAACAGGGCATAAGAGACAACCTAATAATCGAATAACCGTAAGCCACCCAGAGCAAATAATGAAACTTTGAAACTGTACTAGAACTTTATACATACTTTTATACATACTTACACACATACTTATATACATACCTCCTTGCCCTCCAGTTATAGCCCGAGGTGTTATTATACTTTCCTGCCCTCTGGTTATAGACCAAGGTGTTTATATATACTTTCTTGCCCTCTGGTAATAGTCCGGGGTGTCTTCCCTTCCTGACCGATTATAAATCGGTGGAGTTCATAATAGATACACTATATTAGTAATGTCACCTTGGAATCTAACTCATACAACTCTTCTTTTTGGCTTTTAAACGACTTGTAATCGATTAAAAAATAACTCTTTTAGAATGCTCCTTTTCGGAGAAATATGGAACTCAAGAGACTTATTTAACCAAGATATGATATGATACAAGAAGGACTCCTGACAAGGGACCATCAACCCAAGAGTAGAATATACTTTACAAGACAATTTTCTTTTGGATACCGACATGAATGTACATATAAATTGCAGTCATGCTTTGAAAGGAAGGGACAGACTTACATACCTTTGTTGCTTGGCTAACAATAGCTCACGAGTTCCAATACGCTCTATGAATGATAATCTATATTTTATAAATTATTTGGATCACAATCGAATCAATAAACCAAGAATGGGATCACTACGATATTTTATCGAACACTTAGAGTGTATAAGCTTCATATCATCCTACAATGGCAAATCAATACTACTAGCTCTTCTCCTCTACTCACAACACAATCACCATAAACAAAACTACAATTTCCAGCCATACGATACCTTAAGAAACCACTCAAAACCGTTCAACAACTACAACAATTCATCAATGGAGTTAAACCTTAGTCTTCCTAGTCACCTTTCTCAACTCAACTAAACAAGACATAGATGACATTGAATACATATAGTGATAGTTAAATCTTACCTCAAGGAGGAACAACATAGCAGCACCTATGAAGCTAAGAACATGACATCAACTATGATGCTAAAAAGATGGCAGCAACTTTGAAGCCAAAACGTAGCAGCAACTAGGTTTTATCTAATTTCCCCCAATTGTTCCACTTGCAATCACACACATATTTTAAAGCTATTTTTTTTATAAATAAGTAATCAAAACTAACAGTGGAACAAATATGAATATACAACCTCCCAATACTGGTAGTACCGAGTCACGAACTCTAACTGAATACATTGAATGATCAAGAGGACCGAATATACAATACTGTTTGATTAAAATTAACAGTACAATGAAATGAAAAGACTCCTAGGGGCCGCGACGACCAAGCAACTCTACCTTGAATCCTTACGATCCCGCTTTAACTCTGCACAAATCCGATATCTCCAATACCTGGCTCTACACAAAAATGTGCAGAAGTGTAGTATGAGTACACCACAGTCGGTACCCAGTAAGTATCAAGACTAACCTCAATGGAGTAGATACGAGGTACAATCAAGACACTCACTAGTCTAATAACCTGTGCAATATAATATTCAAAATAATAGGAAACAAATAACAATAAGGGCAGCATAAAACAACCAGTGATGTGCACAGTAAGACAATAAAATCAACATTAATATCTATCAACAATTGATAAATACAATTACACCAGTTAAATCAAGTTCTTCAATTAAACATCTTTCACACATAATTCTTATGAATAAAACGCTTTTTAAAATATAATTTCCTCAAATAAACGTCTTTCGAATATAAAATTCTTCAAATATATCTCTTCAAATATAATTTTCTAAAATAAATATCTTTCAAATACAATTCTTTCATATAATTCTCTCTAAATAAAAATCCTTCCAAATAAATATTTTGAATATAATTCTTTCAATTAAAAAGTCACCATGTGACACCTCATTTCATAATCATAAAAATACAGGTCTCACCCCATTTTCATATTTTTCATAAACACGGGTCTCAGCCCATTTTCATATTTCCCCAGCACTTCGTGCCCATAATTATATCATCATATTTTCCCGGCACCTCGTGCCCACTTTTCATATCTCAGCTGCACGGACAGTTCACGTGCTAATATTATCATCATTAAATCACATCACCTCATACCCATATTTCATATCACAACTGCACGGACAATTCACGAGACAACATCTTCATTATTTACTCACGGCACCTCGTGCCCACATTTTATTTTATAATCCGCCTGGCAATAGCTATAGGCTCTCAATTTCAACATAAATCAGATTGCTATCAATTTACCAACAACAAGACAAATTGCACAAGGTATAAAAATAAGCACAAGAAAATCACAACATCACATGAAAATCACCAACACCACAACTCCACATTATCACATATCCTCCCTGACAATAGTCACCCTTATCGCTCCTATAGCCACCCTTATAGCTCCGCCCGGACAATATCAATAGCCACCCTTATCGCTCCTATTACCAACCTTATCGCTCCTATTATCACCCTTATCGCTCCGTCCAGACAATATTCCAACAAACACAACAACAGGGAAGTTATCACGGCAACATAACAAAAATCAATTCATATCACAATTTGCCCAATGGCTATAACCAAATTTTAAAATATATAACCAAATCAATTAATTTCACAACAAATAGCCGAATGCCCCACACAATATGTATAACACCCCAAAAATAATCAACAGAGATAGAAATTACCCAGCATAAAGCAAAGCCTTTATTAATCCAAACTTAGATAATTATATTAGCACTTCTTTTTAAACTTTCTTAATTAATTATTTTCATAGGAAAATTCATATTGAAATTAAATTCCAAGAAATATCAAACCAACAATACTCACGAAATTACATAAATTTTCAAGTAACAATCACATCAAATATTCATATAAAAACAAATTCAACAACAAGGATTTTGGCATGGCAAATAGATGGTTTAATAAATACTAACAATTATCCAAATTACTATACAATTTGCCCAAGACTTTAACTCAATGAATTTTGCACATATAAGGCCGAGTACGTACTCGTCACCTCCCGTACACGGCTTTTCACATTTTAAAAATGGCATATAAGGCTCGATGCCTAAGGGGTAATTCCCCCACTCGAGGTTAGGCAAGACACTTACCTCGACGAAACTAAGTCAATGCTTTAAATGATCTTCGTGAGTGAAGCCACCTTCGGGCGGCTCAAATCTAAAATTCGCCCTTTAATAATACTACGATGGTCCACCACACTAAAAAAATTTCAATCTACAACAATGCAAAACAATTTCACCAATATTAGTAAACAAGTTTCCAGTTTTTTTGTTATTTAGGCATTTTATCAAACACCAAGTAGGCATGAATCTCTACATATCTTAACCATAGAATTAGTTCATCCAAGTACTACCATTTACCAACAATTTATACCACCATCATTCTTAAATAATTCATAACTTCCCACATCACATACATAACCATCCATCCACACCCAACCAACAAAATTCCATCAAATAATCACCTTTCAATCTCTACAATGGTTATGTAATTAAATTGGGAACATATGGCGTCCAATCACCATACCATAAGTTCTAATACTTAAATTCATACTCATATTCCCATAATATATCCATACATGTAAGTCTAAGGGTGTAGGATTACCTTTTTGGAAGAAATCTTGCAAAACCCTCCTTTACTTCTTGAAGAAACTTCTTGAAGATCTAAGTATTTTATGTGTAGATTTCATCAACACTAGTGTAGAAATAATGCAATTTCACATCAAGATAATGGGGATTGCTTACCTTGAAGAAGAAAGGAGTTGGTGGTCTTGAGAGAATGGAGAAGAGCTCCAAAATTCGTCCAAATGAAGTGGGGAAAATGAACCCCGAAATTGTATCTATAGGCCCAGATATCTGGGTTTCGGATGCTTCCCCGGATGCTATGGCAGCACTTCACTGCCAAGCCTTCTTTCAGATGCAGCCTCGGACGCTTCGCATCCGCAGTCTCCTCTGCCAGCCTTTAGCAATTTCGTCATAACCTCTTATAGAAATATCCAAATGACGAACGATTTGAAGAGTTAGAAACTGGACTCGAAGATCTTTCATTTGATAGGTTGTACATCACATAATTCCTTATATATATATATATATATGTATATACGCTTGTCCTAAGTTATGTCTTGTGCCGAAATATAACAAATCGATCCGGAATGACCTCAAATTTTGCACACAGGTAATAAATGACATAACAAAGCTATTCAAATTTCCGTAATCGAAGTCCAAGTCCGATACTTCAAGGTCAACTCCCGGTCGACATTTTCTTAAAATCTTCCATTTTTCAACTTTCGCCAAAATACGTCAAATTGTCCTACAGACTTCCAAATCCAAATCCGGACATACGCCTAAGTCCGAAATCACCATACGAAGCTATTGATATTATAAATATCCCATTCCAGAGTCGTTTGCTCCCATTTTTACTTTTACACATATACTCGCGGTTGATCCCACGCTACCGCATTTGATATAAGCCCGACAACACCATCTCAATTGAGATTATTCCTTTTAATCATATTTGTAAAATTTAAGACCAAATTTCTTACACTCCAAACATTTTCAAAAAGTCCATTTTTCACATCAACACATAGTATTAGTCTCAACTGGCTATAGCAACTCGTGGATACGCACACATCAACTTTCTTAATAGCGCTTAAGTACTTCAAAATTTTTAAGGATTTTATATTTTCCCCCACTTAGGATCGTTCGTCCTCAAATGAGAAGTAGAGTCCTCCCTCAAACACATAACATAACTTATCTCTTCTTTCACACATCTCAATCTCCCAAATGTTTCAAACTCCCAAATATTTCAGACATTTCGGCAGAGTCTCCCCTGTAATTGGGCCTATCCATCTTCCAGAGTAACACAAAAAATAACTCCTAACAACACATCCACAACCCAACAAAGAACCATAATTTATATATCAATAACACTAATCTCAACATTACAAGCACTGCATTATCATAATGATATCTAAACATGAAACACATCATATGTATGCCCATAACCACATCTCTAGTCTTAATAGTTGTTCATAGTCGATTATAACATCGCCAATTAACCTCATGTTAACAAAAATCTCATTTCAACCCCCCACTTTACTAACAACGAGACACGAGGCATGAAGACCTCATAATTATTTATCCGAATTAACGAGTCACATTTTACGTCACCTACTCACCTCGTAGGCTAAAACTCAATAATTACAACACAAAAATGGTTGAATATGAATAGAAAAATATACAAGAATTATCCAATAAGCCTAACAGGTATGACTCCCTATTAATACTATTGTACAAATTAAACTTCACAAAGGGAGAATTTAAACTCATAAATATTTCACCACAAGGACCTCGTCCTTATATAACTTTCACCGCGTCTTGTAGCCCGGTTTAAATATTTCACAACATATATAAAATGCCAAGATCTCGTCCTCAATTCTGAATTGCAAGTATTTTGCACATTGTGCCAACCGAAATTTTCAATTTCCTTTCTTTCTTCTTTTCAATAAATTTCGTAAACATTTGTTTTCATAACACATAATGAACCATCGTACCGGTAGGGCATATAATTTATAAAAATTGGAATAAATTATTTCGAAACACATTAAACCCACTGTAATGAATAATACAAATTACTTTTGGACTTATAGCCCTCAATGGTGCACAAACAAAATGACAGACACGGGCTCACATCTTTAAATCTCCCAACGGGGATAAGCATATAAGTGGGTCACAAAATTACGAAGCTCACCCGTAAGCGGAGCATAATAGGAGGATTCACCTTAATATTCAGATCTGAATCAAACTAAGGGAAAAATATTATTTTATAACCAATCGGGATTGTAGCTGTAACGACACCATCTTGTGTATCGGCCTCAGCCAAATCATATCAATTATATCAACGGGTCGGGCCTCCACCTACCTGCCTATCCTCCACCTCTAACTAACTGTGCACGTGGAGTATTAACTTGAATAAAGCTTGTAGCTGGAGTGCTCTGATGAAATCCACCTCTCCCAGGTCTAGGACAATCTCTCATGATGTGCCTAGTGTCACCACACTCTCTGAGGTCGCGGTTGCTCGAACTGAGTCTATGCTGGATAACTGAAATAATCATTATAGAAATCTCGTGCCGGTGGTGCGTTGTAAGAACTTACTGGAGCACTCTGAGTAATCTGATATGCGGACAGAGCTGGCCGACTGCTCGAGCCTCCACTATAATGGGTCCTAGCTAAAGAGTAAAATCCATGAAACCCTCCAGATCTTTGAGACCTTTTGGCCTCCTTAGACTCCCTTTCCTCGCTTAGAACACCCTCAATCTACCTCGCAATCTCCACTACTTGTTGAAATGGAGTATCAGTTTGCAATTCTCGAGCCATGCATATTTTAATACCATAATCGAGCCCTTCAATAAATCTGCGGACCCACCCTCTGATTGTAGGAACCAAGATAGATGCATGACAGGCTAACTCTTTGAACTTGATAGCATATTTTGATACTATCATAGTGCCCTGACGCAACTGTTCAAACTCTGTGCGCCACGCATCTTAGAGAGTATGGGGAGTAAACTCTTTTAAGAACATTTCCAAATATTGAGCCCAAGTCGGTGGTGTTGCATCGGCTGGTTCTACCTTCTTCATAGATTTGCCACCACATATACGCTGCGACTGACAGTTGAAATGTAGTAATGGCAACTCCGCTTACTTCCACAATACCCATGGTGCGGAGAATACAGTGACAATTTTCTAGAAATCCTTGGGCATTCTCTGTAGCTGTGCCACTGAAAGTAGGTGGGCTATACCTCTTAAACCTCTCAAGTCTCTTTTGTTCTTCTTCTGATGCCTCTGGCCTGACCTCAAGCCGAATCGGAATAACAGGTTGTACCAGTATTACACCCGGAATCTGACCAACGTGAACCTGACGCTCTGGAGTTGTGGTTGGAGTCTGAGCCACTCCCCCAATCCGCGAAATATTTGGTGCAACAGAGATCGATCCCACCTGAGTTAATGTACCAAACATACTGAAGAACTGTGATAAAGTCTCCTGAAGTCTGGGGGTAACAACAGGTGCTTCTGGTACCTGTCCCCCAACTAGAGCTACTGGCAGCTCCTTAACTATTGCTCTGACAGGTGCTCTAGTCGCAGCACGTGCCCTTCCTCGACGTCTGCTTCGACCTCTACCTCGACCCCGACCTCTTGCAGCCCTAGAAGTATATGCAGATGCATGCTCAGCTAACCCGATAGCACATGTCCTCACCATCTGTTAGAGAATAGAGATACAAAGGCTCAAATTCCAAATTCAACAAATTCCGCACGACAGGAATGAAAGAAGTGAAAATTGCCTAACAGTTCTGTAGCCTCTCGAAGATAAGTACGGACGTCTCCGTACCGATCCGCAAGGCTCTACTAGGCTCGTTCGTGACTCGTAGAACCTATGAACCTAGAGCTCTGATACCAATTTGTCACGACCCAAAATCCCACCATAGGCGTCGTGATGGTACCTAGTATCTAAGAATAGGTAAGCCGATTTAAATTACATTTTGAAGCCATGTTTTTAAATTAAAAAAATGTAATCAAAACTAACAGCGTAACAAATATGAATATACAACCTCCCAAGACTAGTAGTACCGAGTCACGAACTCTAACTGAATACATTGAATGATCACGAGGACCGAATATACAATACTGTTTGATTAAAATTGATAGTACAATGAAATAAAAAGACTCCAAGGGACTGCGACGACCAAGCAGCTATACCTTGAATCCTTACGATCCCGCTTTAACTCTGCACAAGTACGATATCTCTAATACCTGGCTCTGCACAAAAATGTGCAGAAGTGTAGTATGAGTACACCACGGTCGGGACCCAGTAAGTATCAAGACTAACCACAATGGAGTAGAGACGAGGTACAGTCAAGACTCTCACTAGTCTAATAACCTGTGCAATATAATATTCAAAATAATAGGAAACAAATAACAATAAGGGCAACATAAAACAACCAGTGATGTGCACAGCAGGACAATAAAATCACCATTAATATCTCTCAACAATTGATAAATATAATTACACCAGTTAAATCAAGTTCTTCAATTAAACATCTTTCACACATAATTCTTATGAAATAAAACTCTTTTTCAAATATAATTTCCTCAAATACGTCTTTCGAATATAAAATTCTTTCAATAAATCTCTTCAAATATAATTTCCTAAAATAAATATCTTTCAAATACAATTCTTTCATATAATTCTCTCTAAATAAAAATTCTTCCAAATAAATATTTTGAATATAATTCTTTCAATTAAAAAGTCACCATGTGACACCTCATTTCATAATCATAAAAATACGGGTCTCAGCCCATTTTTATATTTTTCGAAAACACGGGTTCGTGCCCATAATTATATCTTCATATTTCTCCAGCACCTCATGCCCACTTTTCATATCTCAGCTGCATGGACAGTTCACGTGCCAATATTATCATCATTAAATCACAGCACCTCGTACCCACATTTCATATCACAACTGCACATACTATTCATGTGCCAACATCTTCATTATTTACTAACGACACCTCGTGCCCACATTTCATTTTATAATCTACCTGGCAATAGCCACAAGCTCTCAATTTCAACATAAATCAGATTTTTATCAATTTATCAACAACAAGACAAATTGCACAAGGTATAAAAATAAGCACAAGAAAATCACAACATCACATGGAAATCACCAACACTATAACTCCACATCATCACATATCGTCTCTGACAATAGCCACTCTTATCACTCCTATTGTCACCCTTATCGCTCCTATAGCCACCCTTATCGCTCCACCCAGACAATATCAATAGCCACCTTTATCGCTCCTATTGCCACCCTTATCGCTCCGCCCAGACAATATTCCAACAAACACAACAACAGTGAAATGCTACCCTTATACCCACATAATATCAACGGTGAAATGCCAACCTTATCTCCCCAAAATAATAACTCACACAACACAACAATTTACCCGGGAAATTATCACGGCAACATAACAAAAATCAATTCATATCACAATTTGCCCAATGGCTATAACCAAATTTTAAAATATATAACCAAATCAATTAATTTCACAACAAATAGCCGAATGCCCCACACAATATGTATAACACCCCAAAAATAATCAACAGAGATAGAAATTACCCAGCATAAAGCAAAGCCTTTATTAATCCAAACTTAGATAATTATATTAGCACTTCTTTTTAAACTTTCTTAATTAATTATTTTCATAGGAAAATTCATATTGAAATTAAATTCCAAGAAATATCAAACCAACAATACTCACGAAATTACATAAATTTTCAAGTAACAATCACATCAAATATTCATATAAAAACAAATTCAACAACAAGGATTTTGGCATGGCAAATAGATGGTTTAATAAATACTAACAATTATCCAAATTACTATACAATTTGCCCAAGACTTTAACTCAATGAATTTTGCACATATAAGGCCGAGTACGTACTCGTCACCTCCCGTACACGGCTTTTCACATTTTAAAAATGGCATATAAGGCTCGATGCCTAAGGGGTAATTCCCCCACTCGAGGTTAGGCAAGACACTTACCTCGACGAAACTAAGTCAATGCTTTAAATGATCTTCGTGAGTGAAGCCACCTTCGGGCGGCTCAAATCTAAAATTCGCCCTTTAATAATACTACGATGGTCCACCACACTAAAAAAATTTCAATCTACAACAATGCAAAACAATTTCACCAATATTAGTAAACAAGTTTCCAGTTTTTTTGTTATTTAGGCATTTTATCAAACACCAAGTAGGCATGAATCTCTACATATCTTAACCATAGAATTAGTTCATCCAAGTACTACCATTTACCAACAATTTATACCACCATCATTCTTAAATAATTCATAACTTCCCACATCACATACATAACCATCCATCCACACCCAACCAACAAAATTCCATCAAATAATCACCTTTCAATCTCTACAATGGTTATGTAATTAAATTGGGAACATATGGCTTCCAATCACCATACCATAAGTTCTAATACTTAAATTCATACTCATATTCCCATAATATATCCATACATGTAAGTCTAAGGGTGTAGGATTACCTTTTTGGAAGAAATCTTGCAAAACCCTCCTTTACTTCTTGAAGAAACTTCTTGAAGATCTAAGTATTTTATGTGTAGATTTCATCAACACTAGTGTAGAAATAATGCAATTTCACATCAAGATAATGGGGATTGCTTACCTTGAAGAAGAGAGGAGTTGGTGGTCTTGAGAGAATGGAGAAGAGCTCCAAAATTCGTCCAAATGAAGTGGGGAAAATGAACCCCGAAATTGTATCTATAGGCCCAGATATCTGGGTTTCGGATGCTTCCCCGGATGCTATGGCAGCACTTCACTGCCAGCCCTTCTTTCAGATGCAGCCTCGGATGCTTCGCATCCGCAGTCTCCTCTGCCAGCCTTTAGCAATTTCGTCATAACCTCTTATAGAAATATCCAAATGACGAAGGATTTGAAGAGTTAGAAACTGGACTCTAAGATCTTTCATTTGATAGGTTGTACATCACATAATTCCTTATATATATATATATGTATATACGCTCGTCCTAAGTTATGTCTTGTGCCGAAATATAACAAATCGATCCGGAATGACCTCAAATTTTGCACACAAGTAATAAATGACATAACAAAGCTATTCAAATTTCCGGAATCGAAGTCCAAGTCTGATACATCAGGGTCAACTCCCGATCGACATTTTTCTTAAAATCTTCCATTTTCCAACTTTCGCCAAAATGCGTCGAATTGTCCTACAGACTTCCAAATCCAAATCCGGTTATACGCCTAAGTACAAAATCACCATATGAAGCTATTGACATTATAAAAATCCCATTCCAGAGTTGTTTTCTTACAAGTCAAACTCCGGTCAACTCTTTTCAACTTAAGGCTTCCAACATGGAATGTATTCTTCCGAACTAATCCCGAAATACATCAAAATCAAAAATGATGATTCACACACGTCATTATATGCCATATGAAGCTATTCAAGACTTCAAATAGTTGAAAGGCTCGTAAATGTTCCAAATAACAAGTTGGGTCATTACAGATCTAAGATGTGGTACCTAAGGATTCAAGTTTGCTTTGGATTGTGAGAGACACTCGAAGTATTTCTATATCCTTATTGGTTCTATGATGTAGCGTTAGAGGTATGGAAGAGACAACTTCAGATTCATATAAGGTCTCTTCAGAATAGGCGTATCAGTTGGAGGTACTATTGAGTGCATGTGAGGGTTTAAATGGCTTATGGGTATTGAGACGATTTGGCCTTGTAATTTGGGGTCACTCGGAATGAGTGTTGATTAAGATCCATTGTGCTCTAGTAAAGAAATATATTATTTTGTAGGCAAGTGAAGAGAAGCGGAGTCAGTATATCAGTGGCTTGTATCAGTATGGTACGGGAAATGATCGGTTCCTTAAGTATGGTAAGGCCATACATGCATTTCATGGCAATACTTGCGGGCTTGGAAGTCTTGGTGATTTGGTTGATTTAGATGGATTCAATTATGATGGCTTGATTACATGACATTGGTTCCCGAAAGGTTATGACGGTTTCGACCATGACTTGAGATTGGAATCTTCTATGACTATGAAAAGTTGGTTGCGTGTTGTGATATTGCTTCTTCTAAGACGAGTTAAGTGAAAGGTTTCTAACTGATGGAGGGCTTATTCTACTTGTGATTCAGAATTTATAATGGGATTCTCGTATTTACATATGACTATATGGTGGATGCAACGAGCTGTGTGGAATTGGGATTTAAGGGGTATAGATTATAGTTCAGTTTTGACAGGAATGCCACGAGTTCAAGGCAACGGGGGATATTAATTTCAAAAGTTTAGAGTATGCTGGCACTATTTTTGGTTTCGCCTGAGAATGGTCTGTTTTGTGGAAGAAGCATTGTGTATTGACTTGCAGATGCTTGACTAGCACTACAGAAATAGCATGGTCGGTGGCCATTGATGTTCAGATTTTGTTACTTGGTGAGAAAGATTGTGGGAGTATCTGTCATGGGATGATTGTGTAGGTTTTTCATGCCAGTCATTTAAGTGGGAGAGATTGAGATCGGGTATGGAGATTTTGGTACTATTGTAGATTGGAGAATTTATTTCTAAGAGGAAGGCCATTCCTCTGATTGTGGACTGTGGATGTTTGTTCAGGTTTTGAAAATTGATTGTATGTGTCATGTATAGAGTCATTCTAGATCTTTGGAAGGCTATTTACCTATTTTGGGGTGTTCAAAATCTGTTTAGAGGTCCATTGGTAAGCCAAATGTCAATGTATATTCTACACCAGATCGGATATGTTTATCATAGCATTTGTCTAGGGATGAGTCTTCGGGCATGGAGGATGCCATTCCTGTCATCATCAATTTCCTATATTACTTTTTATGCTATGTGGGTTGTGAGGTGACTTGATTATTCACCCGCGTGTTGCTGCCTTGTGTAGACTTGTGGTGTTATATGGGCGAGATGACTCTCGAGATGTTGGGTGGTTATTGCACCTTAGTTGTGCTTGGCCTCTTTCGTAGCGCATTATGCTATCTCTCTCCCCAAGGTTATTTTTGTGCACTTGTCATGCTTGTTGTTGATATACGCTTGTCTAGTGAGTATGAGCAGCTTGTCTTGATGGGTATTCCCGTGCAGATTATTATGTATGGATTGGGTGGCACGCCGTCACGAGTATGATGTTTGTATCGGGTTGCACGCTGCAACCGTATCATATGAGGATTAGGTTGCACGATGCAATGGTGAGAGGTTGGATACAATCTCTTGTACTTATTTTGTGATTTTTGTTCTCCTCTGTGGGATAGATTTGTGCATTTTGTTTGGTTGTTATATCTGTTATGCGTGATGGCTAGTTCTGGTACTTGGGTTCCCTTTCCTTATTGATCATATTCGAGTAGTGGCTTGTTAGCGCATGGATCACGGTGTATGGGATGTTTATGGTGTTTGATGTTGTCACGCCCCGACCTCGGGGAGCGCGACCAGCGCTCAACCGAGATAACTCGGTCGGGTAAGCCTACTTGATACCTTCTATCCAATTTTACCCATGAACAATATAAAATCAATATCAAGAGATATACATGAGGAGAGTGTAATGTTCCCCATTCTTTTCCCATTTCTCAAAAGAAATTCATTTACGATTTCTAAAATATTACAAGTTTATAGATATAATGAAAAAACATATTTGCCAAATATCAACACTTCTAGTTCAATTCCCTATATCAAACATCACCCACAACCTGTCTACGGAGCCTCTAAGTACAACAGAAGAGTAGTATGGAAGTGCCGACAATAAGGCCCCGGCTATACCTCAATACACAATGTACAACATCAAATAACATCAGGCCCGGAATAGAGTAGGACTCACCAAAACCTGCTGAAAAGGGAGTAACTGTTAACGAGGACCAAAGTTGCCCACTGATGAACCACCTGCATCCAATGAAGATGCAGGTGCCCCGACAAAAGGGACGTTAGTACATATGGAATAGTACTAGTATGTAAAGCTAACTGTCCTCTTTCAAAATAGAATGCCAATATAAGAAAGGTCAAACCATGGAAACAACAAGCAGCGATCAATGATATCCAAATGCCAAGTTAAAACATAACAATTTTTAAAATAGGAAGATAATACTGTGAAGATGATAATCAAAATATGAAGATAATATTATTTTTAGTTGGGAGATCTTTAGTACCGATATAGAACCACCGTGTATTTTGCATAGAGTCCGATCATGGCCCGATCGGCTAGGCCGTATCACACGAAGACATCAACCACAATCACAATTACTATCACAAACTTCAATCATTATCTCAATCACAATATAAAGCACAATCACCACCATGTGTGTGGCATGGCGTTGGATCACGACCCGAATGGGTAGGCGGTCTCACCACAATGCCGTGTGGATCAACATCACCCTTTTCTAGCAATCATCTCATCCCAAATAAGGGAAAAATATCATCACATCAATCTCTTCCCAATTAAGGGGAATCATTTCATTATATCAATATGGGGATTTACCCCTCAATCACTCCTACACCGGCACGTGTAGTTTCGGGGTTAGGTGGTTACCTACCCTTCCTCGGTGACTAACGATACTCCCAATAATATTTTCCTCGATTTGCATACAAAGAAAACAGCAATACACATGCATTTACCTCATAACTTTTCATATCGTATATAGCCTCATTGGCACTTTCAACCACTTACAACATCATTATTTCATTGGCTCTCTTGGTCATACATAAGATTCTTCATTCATGGCACAATGGCCGTATTTCATATTCCACACTTTCATTTCTTTCCTTTCATAAATCATCATCATAAATATCAATAAATAGAATATTCCGAAAATCACAACTTTAGGTTCATTAGTAATGAAGACTTTAAACACAATAGATATCTTTTCAAAAAATGGAGTAAAATGATTGACAATCGAAGCACAAGTTAAAATCATAAACGAGTAACATATTATTTATTCTTGAAATACTTTTCCCCGAAAGGGAAATATACAATTTCAACTCATGAATATATAAGAGCTCAAAACACGCTGGAAATACTTACAAAGCATAGCATTAGTTGAAACAACCATATTTGGGCATGACTTGAGTACATAAGCTTTTAGGAAAATCTATTTTCAAAGTCACTGAGGAACAATTGAATCAAGGCTCATTTATTAACCTTTGTCACATCATTTTATTTCATTGGCACCATTGGCCACAAGTATAACTTTCATTCTTGGCATGGTGGCCACACTTTATATCTCCAACTCACTTCTTTCATTTTTAAACATCTTTATAGATTATCAACAATATGAGCATTCAAAATCAAGGCCTTAAGTACACATATGAGCAATAGGAGTTTCAGAAGCATGGAGTATTCTTTCCAAGTTAATCATAATGGACTTTCATTTGAAACACACCTCAAAGCCACAATATTTTAATACATATATCATTATTGAACACCTTCCCGAAGGATAACATAATGTGATAGGAATATTCGGAACATATTTTGAATACATAATTCTTGACACTTTGCTTACTCAGGACAATCAAATTTATTGGGAACAACTCGGAACATGAAAATTAGGAACTTGAGCCAACCATACTTGAAACTTACGGGAACATCATGAAATTCAATTCTAAGAGAATAGTATAGCCAACATACCTCAAATTCATCCCTTAATGATACTACAATGATCCACTACACTAAGCAACTTCAATCTATAATAACAACATCTGATAGGTCCAATATTAGTAACAAATTCTATAATTTAGGCCATTTAGGCATTTTATCTAAAACATAGTAGGAATGAATCTCTACACCTGTTAACCATATAATTAGTCCATCCAACTACTACCATTTACCAATAATTTATCCCACCATCATTCTTAAATAATTCATAACTTCCAACATCACATACATGACTATCCATCCACACCCAACCAACAAAATTCCATCAAATAATCACCTTTCAATCTCTACAATGGTTATGTATTTAAACTGGGACCTTATGGATCCCAATCACCATACCATAAGTTCTAATTTTTAATTCATACTCATATTCCCATAATATATACATACATGTAAATATAAGGGTGTAGCATTACCTTTTGGAAGAAATCTTACAAAACCCTCCTTTGAGTTCTTGAAGAAATTACTTGAAGATCTATGTATTTTATGGAGGATTGAGTTAGTTTTAGGGTGGAACTGATGGAATGAAATACCAAATTAGTAGGGATTACTAACCTTGGAGATGGGGGGAGTTGGAAGTTTTCAGAGAGTGGAGGAAAACCCCCAAATTCAACCAAGAGGAATGGGGAAAAATGAGCCCCGAAATGAGTATATAACATTTCGAGCGCCACAGGTAGTGTGGGGCACTACCTGTGGCCCTATTTCCAGAACCTCAAGATTCCCAGGGCCAGGGCTAGCGCCCCACGCTACCCTGGGTGCTGGATATGGGAAATCTTTTCTATTTCGCCCGGAAATAGGCATAACTCTCTCATACGATGTCTGAATTTGATGATTCTTTTTGCTATGGCTCTGTAATTTCTATACAGATCTAATGCTTTAATCAAAACTAAATTTGGATCTCATTTGCTTAATATTGTACTACTTATGCTTGAAGAAACGATGTCAAAACATCCCAGAAATATCCAAATTAAATTCCGGGTATACGCCCGAGTCCAAAATCACCATACGGATCTAACAGAATTATGAAAACTTTGATATGAGGTTGAGTACAAAAACAAAACTCAAACTTGGTCATAAATCATTATTTGAAGCTACGCAAGACTTCAAATAGTTGAAAGGATCGTAAATGTTCAAAATGACAAGTCGGGTTGTTACAGATGTGGTTTATCAGCCGAGCAACTTGTAGTAGGTGAGAGGAGATTGTTGGACCTGGAATCAGTGCAATCAAATTTGTATAGGGGGAATATCACTAATCAGTTCAAAATGCGACAATGGTTCTTGTCGAGCGGAGGAACTCCATGAAATATTGATTTGACGGGTGGTTTTGAGTTTCAAAACATATCATTTATCGTTGTAGTATTGCAAGGGTTGACACAGGACTTTTATGTGTCCGGAGATATATTACTGGTACCGGATTCAAAAATTTGCAGCTATTGTGGTTGGATGATATTACTATGGGCAAATGAGCGATGCGTTACATCCTGTGGTTATGAATTGGGTTTATAAGTATGTTTTGGTACAACTTGTGGAGATTGATGCAATGTATGTATGCATGAATTGGACCTTACAGGAAATTCGGGATGTTGGAATTTCGTTTTAAAGCTTGTGGACTAAGGTAGCAGGAAGTATCTTCAGCCTGGGTTGAGCTAATATGCTCATATGGATTGAGGTGGAACGAGTATGTGTACGGGGAGTTATGCAGTGATTTGGCGGCTTGGGAACGACCCTTGGCACGTTCGAGGACGAACACATGTTGGGGAGAATGTAACGACCCGACTGGTCGTTTCGAGCTCTAGCATGTTGTTCGGCGGTTTGAGACCTTGAGTAGCTTCACTATATCTATTATGACTTGCACGTGTAGTCTGTTTTGAGTTTTGAGAAGTTCGAAGTTTATTTGGAAGAATAATTCTCAATTCAGAGCTTTAAGTAAGAAGAGTTGATCAAGGTTTGACTTTTGAGTATATGGCCTCGGAATCGGGATTTGAAGTGTCCTATAGGTTCATAAGGTGATTTCGGACTAGGGCATATGTTCGGGTTGAGTATCGGGTAGTCCGGGAATGATTTGGCACTTATTATCGGAAGTTTGCATTTTGAAGATTTTAAAATTTGCTAAGTTTACTTGGAATGGACTTCAGTGTTATCGGACTCCGGGTGATATTTTGGGACTTTGGATAGGTTCATTTAGTTAGCTGGGACTTGTGTATGAAGCTTAGTCGTGATCCGAAATATTTATGAGTTATTCGGACACTTAAGTTGCATATTAGTTAAGTTTAAGAAAATGAGTTTACCACGGTAAATAGTAGACTTAACGAGTTCGTATTCATGATTTAAAGTTTCAACATGTTTGTATAATGATCTTAGACTTGTCCACAAGTTTTGGTTAGATTTTGATGAGTATCGGATGGGTTTGGACTATGTAACGCTCTTATTTGATGTTTTGACGTCGTTTCTTTTGGTATAAATGGTACCATATTGAGTAAATGACCTTTTATTGTGATTCATTTGAAACATTAGATCCGTGTCATAATTTCAGAATCATAGCAATAAGAATCGTCAAATTCCGAGGTTGTATGAGAGAATTGCGCCCATTTCTGTGTCGGGAAAGATTGTTGGTTTCTGGTGCGACTTTTGCTCTACGCAAATGCGAGGGAAGTACCACAAATGGGAAGAAGGAATTTTGGGTTGACCGGTCAATGCGAAAAATTGCTCTTTGCGAACGCGATGAACAAAAATTACCTGGGTAGTGTTTTAAGTTGGCTAATCGAGTATTTTAGTAGTTTGAGCATATTTTGAGTTCTAGAGCTCTGTTTGAGGTGATTTTCACGGCGTTTTTCTCGTCAACAAGGGGAGAAAATATATAACCTTTATTTTGGTATTTTTACATGATTATTTCTATTGGTTTTCATTTTTATACGTATTTAGAAATTGGGTTTTGAGCTCTAAAGTTACGAAATGGTAAATCCTTGATTTGAGGGTCAATTCATGGACGAAATTCGATGATTTTCTGGATATAGACTATATAATTTATGGGTAATATTTATTTTCGATAAATTTTGGAATCCGGGCACGCGGGCCTGGGGTTGACGTTGTTGACTTTTCGTGTGAAGTTGGAAATTTCTTTCTAATTCTTAAATTATGAGTTTTTCAGTATATTTTGATTGGTTTGCATGTTCTTTGACTAGTTTCAGATCGTTTGGCATTGGTTTGAGGTATTTGAGAGGAGTTGGATCCTTTATCAGATTTCGGAGTGAGGTAAGTCTCCTATCTAACCTTGTAAGAGGGAATTTACACCGTAGGTGCTATATTTGTTGTGTGCTACATGTTATGGGAGCTATGCACGTATGAGGTGACGAGTGTTTGTGTATATGCTAGTTTCTTGATCATGTCCAGGTAGACTTAGACGCATACCATGTTTTAACTGCATTACTTGGGTTATCCTTTCCTGTTTGAATGCCTTCATTTAAATTTTAGCCTGAGACTAGACTTGCGTAGAGTATCAGACTTTCTATTTTAGATACTTGACGAGCTACTTGATTAGTCGTGTAAATTATACTCCCTTTTATGGATTTATTCCGCGTTGTGGGTATTCGTCCGAAGGTTTTATTGAATTACATAACTCATGCGTATATTTGTGAGTGGGGCTAGTGACCCATCATACTTTCATATTCTTATGGGATCGGGCTGAGCGCCTCAACAGTACTCTTGTGGGATCGGGCCATTCACCTGGGCAGCATTATATAACACACTTTTATGGGATCGGTCCATTCACCTTGGTAGTATCATGCAACATATTCTTATGGGATCGGGCCGTTCGCCTTTGCAGTATCATGTAACATATTCTTATGGGATCGGGTCGTTTGCCTCGGTAGTATTATGTAACACACTCATATGGGATCGGGTCTTTCGCCTCGGCAGTATCATGTAACATATGCTTTTGGGATAGGGTCGTTCACCTCGACAACATAATGTAACACGCTCTTATGGGATCAGACCGTTTGCCTCAGTAGTATCATGTAACATATTCTTATGGGATCGGGTCGTTTGCCTCGGTAGTATTATGTAACACACTCATATGGGATCGGGTCTTTCGCCTCGGCAGTATCATGTAACATATGCTTTTGGGATAGGGTCGTTCACCTCGACAACATAATGTAACACGCTCTTATGGGATCAGACCGTTTGCCTCAGTAGTATCATGTAACATATTCTTATGGGATCGGGTCGTTTGCCTCGGTAGTATTATGTAACACACTCATATGGGATCGGGTCTTTCGCCTCGGCAGTATCATGTAACATATGCTTTTGGGATAGGGTCGTTCACCTCGACAACATAATGTAACACGCTCTTATGGGATCAGACCGTTTGCCTCAGTAGTATCATGTAACATATTCTTATGGGATCGGGTCGTTTGCCTCGGTAGTATTATGTAACACACTCATATGGGATCGGGTCTTTCGCCTCGGCAGTATCATGTAACATATGCTTTTGGGATAGGGTCGTTCACCTCGACAACATAATGTAACACGCTCTTATGGGATCAGACCGTTTGCCTCAGTAGTATCATGTAACATATTCTTATGGGATCGGGTCGTTTGCCTCGGTAGTATTATGTAACACACTCATATGGGATCGGGTCTTTCGCCTCGGCAGTATCATGTAACATATGCTTTTGGGATAGGGTCGTTCACCTCGACAACATAATGTAACACGCTCTTATGGGATCAGACCGTTTGCCTCAGTAGTATCATGTAACATATTCTTATGGGATCGGGTCGTTTGCCTCGGTAGTATTATGTAACACACTCATATGGGATCGGGTCTTTCGCCTCGGCAGTATCATGTAACATATGCTTTTGGGATAGGGTCGTTCACCTCGACAACATAATGTAACACGCTCTTATGGGATCAGACCGTTTGCCTCAGTAGTATCATGTAACATATTCTTATGGGATCGGGTCCTACGCCATGATAGGATATTGTACCATCACTCTTATGGTATCGGTTCGTTCGCCTCAGCAGAATCGTGCATAATATTCGATAAGGAGTCAGCATACTATGAGTCTTTCTGACTTGAGATGTGATATTTTATTTGGTATTGACCATTATGTATTCCATTCGAGGTAGTATCTGGTATTTGAGGACTTAGTATTTACTCTTCTGTTGAGGATCGTGATACACACATACATCTGCTTCATTGCTTTTACTTGTCATGCTTCATACCTGTCTATCTTTATTGTACTTTGTTTATTGGACCACTAGTAAGTGTCGATGTCGACCCCTCCTCACTACTTCTTCGAGGTTAGGCTAGCTACTTACTAAGTATTCATTGATTTACGTACTCATACTACACTTCTGCACTTATTACGCATGTATTGAGACAGGTACTTCATCACACAGGCGCGTAGGCGCTGCCGCTGAGGAGACTTTGTGGTGGGCTGCATTCCATGTTACGATCCGCAATACACAGAGTTCCTATCCTATTCATTTATTTCATTCTGTCTATTTCTTTATTTCCGCATAGTTGATGTAGTATTATTGTATATTCTAGTAGACGCTCATGCACTTGTGACATCAGATTTTGAGAATTTAGTCTACTAATCTTGGATGTATTTTTGTTACGGCATTCAGTATTGCATTTTAATCATATTCTAATTTTGAAGATAATCTTAGTATTTTCTATAAAAATAGAGCAAATCTCGCTTAGATATTTTACCATTATTTTAAAATGTGTTATGAACCACCGATTATTGTGTTGATTAAATTGTTGGCTTGCTTAACGACAGCCTTGGGCAAGATCACGGCCTTGGGTGAGAATTGAGCCGTGACATGAATAGTAGTAGTTAATAGGTTAATTCCCTGTGAGATTCGACTCCGGACTTTTGAACAAGATTATATTTATAACGACCGCTTTGTCCTTTTATAAGACATAATTGGGCGTGATCAAGTTTTGGCGTAAATGCCGGGGAGCCGAGGAGCCGAGTGATGTGCTAGCGCTACACATTTCTCCTGAGATCTAGGGTTTTGCACAATGGTTTGTTCTATCCTCGGGAAGTTGTTAGCAGAGGGTGGAGAAGTGCCACACCTTCGTGGATTGATCGAGTGTAGCGTACTGATTCTTATCGAGATTGGGTTGGTGTTCAGTATGGGCAGTCTTCTCTATCAAAATAGTAAAAGAAAAAGAAGGACTTATCTCAGATCTTTACCTTTCACATTTGAATTTCTCCTAATTTGAATTCCTCTCCTATGTTCTAAAAATGCTTCCCTTTTTACTTGAATTTTCAACGATCGTTTTTCCAACTATTTTAGCGATTATGATAGAGATAAAGCTCTTTAGATGGTGTTTTCTATTGTATAATTATTTATTGTTCAAGTTAGAGTTAGAAATACATCAGAATTTCGTGTGCTTACTTATCTTTCTTTTGGTTTTCGTATCATGGATCTTGGGTCGCACTATATGGCATTTCTACTATAAAAATAACCCAATCTGAACTTTCTGAAATTGGAACCAGAATCTGAATAGGCAAAACCGATTAAAGTGGTACGTGAGTTAGGTTTAGAACGTCGTGAGACAGTTTGATTCCTATCTACCATTAGTGTTAAAGGGATAACTGCAAGGAGGGAACAAATAGGCGTGGGGAAGAGTCTGCAACAAAATCAATTGAATAGATAGAGAAGTACGGTAAGCCTATCGATTCAAGCAAGTCCAACTAATTTATGCGTCGCCTTCTAGACTTCTAAAAGCGGGTCTTAACAGTGTTATTAAGTACTACTTGAAGGATTACAAGAATGCTTAGTTTAGTCAACTTTCTTCATTTTACAATCCAAATTCATTGAAACTTTAACGTGGAAATATTGTGTGTTGCAGGTGTATGCCTAGAAACTCCTGAAGAACTGATGAATTGTTTGAAGCATTACCGGAACCCGAGATAGCTTTCAGAGCGCTGAATTGGGCAAACAATTATTTTATCTTTTATTTATGAAAAATACTAATAATATTTTCTTCATAATTTGCATTGTTGATACAAAATTAAATGGCTTAATGTAATCATACACTGGGATTCCTCATACATTATGTGGTTATATAATAAATTTACTTTAGAAGTTTTTCATAAACTTAAGTCTGAAATAGCTAATTACAAAACAACTTTTAACAATATAAAACAGAATATTAATAACACAAAACTGCAATAGTCTGAAATAGATGTGATAAATACAGCGTAGCGTAGTATATATATATATATATATCCCACAAATCTGGGGTCACGAATACATGAGCATACTAGAGTTCTACAAATAAAGTCTGAACGAAATACAACTGTTTGAAAAAAGAAAAATAGTAAAACCAGAAGACATTAGGGGTTGCGAGTACCAACAGCTCTACCTCAACTTCTTGCTGAAAGCCGATCCGGGCAGGAACTCCTCTACATGCCGCTGGGACCAACACCAGTATCTGCACAAGAAGTGTAGAAGTTTAGCATGAGTACAACCGACCAAATATACTATATAAGTGCCGAGCCTATTCTCGACGAAGTAGTGACGAGGCTATGACAAGAAACTCACAATACACTTGTACAAATAATAATAACAAAATACAAAAATATAGATAAAATGGAAAACTCATATAAACGGACCCGAAGGTCAACTATCAGAGGGCTCCAGGATAACATGATATCAAATATCATATCACAATAATGAGAATCAACTCTACAACCACAAACAACTATAATACATTAAATCTGTTGCGACGTGCAACCCGATCCCAACATTGAACACAATATCTGGTACAACGTGTAATCCGTTCCCAATATCATATCATATCGTTTCCTGTTGCAGCATGCAACCCGATCCCCCAATATGAATTCCTTTCAATACCATTGAGGCGCGCAACCCGATCCCTAGTATCAATTTATTAACATAAACAACTCAACACCACTATTTACAAAATATCAACACAAAAGAGAATAAAAAGTACGGGACAATAAGGAACTACCAGTACAAATGGAGAATAGCCAATACTTCGTAATCCCAGACCTTGGAAAAAAATTAATACCGAAATAGCTAAATGGATCACATAAACGGAATGACAAAATAAAGTGCTTCAAGTGACATAGGGACAATAAAATCAAGTAAAACGTGAGACAATGAGAATATACAATTAATGCAATTAGAATCACGTAGCAGGTAAGCAGATATTGGGTGCGAAATGTAGAAATCGAAACGAGTAAAAATTAAAGAACAAGTAACAAGTAAAGCATGGATAGTAAGTAAGAACATGTAGCAAGGCATGTAACAAGAGATAACATGGAATAAACGAAGACATGGAAATAAATAGCCCAATTCCGCATGCTTTAACCCCATGAAGACGCATATACACTCGTCACCTCGCATATACTCCATTTCCACTTAATTCACATAACAAATAGACCAACAAGTCTGACTTCCCTCAAGTCAAGGCTAGACACAACACTTACCTCTTTGCGTAACCAACTCAACAATCAACCACAGCCTTTTCTTTCAAAAAAGCCTCCAAACCAACCAAATCTAGACAAATATCATTCAAACAATTCAAAATATGCTTTAGAAACTACCCACGAATGGAAAAGGTTTAATCTTTGATGAATTTGAAAAAGTCAACAAAAGTTAGCCTGTGACAACTTGGTCAAAATCTGAGATCTAGACCAAAATCCGATTACCCATTCATCCCCAAGCCTGGTTATGTGATTTGTTTTGAAATCCGACCTCAATTTAAGGTTTAAATCTCAATTTTGCAAAATTCCTAAATTCTATCCAAATCCCTAATTTCTACTATGGAAATTCTAGATTTGATGTTAAAAACTCATGAAAAGTGATGGGGAATTGAATGCAAGTGGATTAGAGTCTCTTGCCAATGAATTTGGGAAGAAAGCGTTCTTCAAAGATCGCCTCTAGAGTGTTTAGACTATTGGTCGCTATTGCGAACACCGCAAATGCGACACACGGATCACAAATGCGATCAGTGTATCAGATTCCCAAAAGTCGTAAATGTGACTTCTTACCGCAAATGCGAACTACCTCCCTTTGCAAATGCGGATACACCCTTCACATTTGCGAAGATGTCCCAGATGGCCAGTGGTCGCAAATGCAATGTTCGCAAAAGCGACCTTAGACAGTTCAATAAAGTGAACCATTTCCTCACAAATGCGAGGTCACCTAGCCCTGGCCCCTGCTCGCAATTGTGAACTATTGTTCGAAAAAGCGAGGCTCGTAAATGCGAGCTAGACCATGCAATTGCGAGATCTGCAACAGACACCAGAAATAGGAGATGCACCAGCAGTCCTCAAACCAGCTAAACTCATCTGTATCGCATCCGAAACCCACCTGAGCCCCTCGAGCTCCAAACCAAACATGCACACAAGTCTAATAACTTTATATAAACTTGATTGCTACCTTAAATCATCAAAATAACATCAAATAACATGAGTCGATCATTAAAACTCATGATTTTTAACTTGAAAATGCATTTTCATAATTATTCACATAAACGCATTGAATTGCATTCGGGTCACCCCAGACCCCAACCACAAGTGCGTATAAGTCCAAAATATATCATACGAACTTGCCGAAATCGTCAAAATACCAATCCGAGGTCGTTTACCAAAACTCTTGACCGTGGTCAACTCAAGTTTCATTTTATGCTTAAAATCACCTTTTCTTCAAATTGTAACGTAAAACATTCCGACAAATGACACGGACGATGCACACAAATCAAGAAACATCAAATGAAGCTAATAAAGGTCTTGGAACACAAAAATAAAAGCTAGTACTCGAATGACCTATCAGGTCGTCACATTCTCCACCTCTAAAAGAAACGTTCATCCTCGAATGAACATAGAAATGTATCTCGACTGGTAAAAAGGTGAGTGTAACTACTCTGCATATCAGAATTGTACTCACATGTAGCCTCCTCGATCATATGACCCTTCCATTGCACTTTCACAGAAGGAAAACTTTTGGATCTCAACTTACGAATCTGCCGGGCTAGAATGGCTACCGACTCTTCCTCATAGGTCAGATGTTCATCAATCTGCACCATGCTGAAGTCAAAAACTTGTGAGCTGTACTCATGATAATTCCGAAGCATGGAAATGTGAAATACCGAATGTACCCCTGCTAGTCTAGGAGGCATCGCAAGCCTATAAGCAACCTCCCCAACTCTCTCCAAGATCTCAAACGGGCTAATAAACCTCGGGCTCAACTTGCCCTTCTTTCCAAGACGTATCACGCCCTTCATAGGTGACACCTAGAGAAGAACTTTCTAATCCACCACATAATCTACATCTCGAACCTTCTGGTCCGCAAAACTCTTATGCCTGGACTGAGGTGTACAAAGTCGTTCCTAAATTACCTTAACCTTTTTCATAGAATCACAAAACAAATTAGTGCCCAACAACCTAGCCTTTCCGAGTTCAAACCAACCTATCGGCGAACGACATCCCCTCCCATATAAGGCCTCATATGGCGCCATCCGAATACTCGACTAGTAGCTATTATTGTAGGTGAACTCTGCTAGAGGTAAGAATTTGTCCCATGAACCTCCAAAATCCATAACACAAGTGCGTAACATGTCCTCCAAGATCTGAATAGTGCGCTCGGACTGTCCGTCCATCCGAGGATGAAATGATGTACTCAGCTCGACCTGCATGCCCAACTCACACTGCAAGGATCTCAAAAAATGCAATGTGAACTGCATACCTCGATAAGATATGATGGAAATGGGCATGCCATGTAGGAGGATAATCTCATGGATGTAAATGTGAGCCAACCGCTCTAAAGAGTAGGAAGTCACCACCAGAATGAATTGTGCGGACTTAGTCAATCGGTCCATAATAATCTAGATTCCATCAAATTTCCTCAAGGTCCATGGTAAGCCTACCAAAAAATCTATAGTGATGCACTCCCATTTCCACTCCGGTATCTCCATTCTCTGAGTCAATCCACCCGGATTATGATATTCATACTTTACCGGTTGACAATTCAAACACTGAGATACATAAGCAATGATGTCTTTCTTCATCCTTCGCCACCAATAGTGCTATTTCAAGTCATGGTACATCTTCGTGATACCTAGGTGAATGGAATAACGTGAACTGTGAGCCTCCTCTAGGATCAACTTTCTCAACCCATCAACATTTGTAACACGAATCCGCCCCTGAAGCCGCATAACACCATTATCACCAATTACAACCTCCTTAGCACCTCCCGCTGCACCGTATCCTTCAACACCAACAAGTGAGGATCATTAAAATGGCGAGCCTTGATATGCTCCAACAACGAAGATTGTGCCACAACACAAGCAAGAACTAAACTAGGCTCCAACACATCTAATCTCACAAATCGATTGCCCAAAGCCTGAACATCCATGGCTAGTGGCCTCTCTGCTACCGGTAAATATGCCAAACTACCCATTCTCTCCGCCTTCCTACTCAATACATCGGCTACTACATTGGCCTTCCCCAAATGATATAAAATAGTGATATCATAGTCTTTCAACAACTCTAACTATCTGCACTTCCACAAATTAAGGTCTTTCTTCTTGAACATGTGCTGGAATCTTGGATGGTCGGTATAGACCTCACATGGAACGCCGTATAAATATTGCCTCTAAATCTTTAGCATGTGAACAATGGCTGCCAACTCTAAGTCATGCACATGTTAATGTTTCTCATGAACCTTCAACTACCAAGAAACATAGGCAATCACCCTACCGTTTTGCATCAACACGACGCTAAGCCCAATACGCGATGCATCATAGTACATGGTGTAAAATCCTGAACCCGAAGGAAATACTAACACTGGGGTTGTAGTCAATGCAGTCTTGAGCTTCTGAAAGCTCAACTCAAACTCATTAGACCATCCGAAAAGAGCACCCTTCTGGGTCAACTTGGTCAATAGGGCTAAGATAGATGTAAACCCCTCCACGAACCGGCGATAATAACCCGCCAAGCCCAAGAAGCTCCAAATCTCTGTAGCTTAAGTAGGTCTAGGCCAATTCTGAACTGCCTCAATCTTCTTAGGATCCACCTTAATGCCCAAAAAGGCAAACGAGTCCAACCAGAACTCACACTTTGCAAATTTTGCAAATAACTGACAATCTCTCAAAGTCTAAAGTACGATCCAAAGATGCTGCTTATGCTCCTCTTGACTGCAGGAGTAAACCAAAATATCATCAATAAAGACGACCACAAAAGTATACAAATAGGTCTTGAACACTCTGTTCATCAAATTCATAAAGGCTGCTAGAGCATTAGCCAAGCCGAATGACATTACTAGAAACTCATAGTGACCATACCGAGTTAGCTAGATCTTCAATAGATGTTAGCTAGATCTCAAGTTAATCTTGAAAAACACCTTGGCACCCTGAAGCTGATCAAATAAGTCATCAATCCTTGGCAACAAATACTTGTTCTTGATAGTGACTTTCTTCAACTGTCGATAGTCTATACACATCATTATCATTCCATCCTTCTTCACACGCAACACCGGTGCACCCCAAGCGATACACTCGGTCTAATGAATCCCTTATCAAGCAAATCCTACAACTGCTCCTTCGATTCCTTCAACTCAACTGGGGCCATATGATATGGTGCAGTAAAAAGGACCTGAGTGCCTGGAACCAAGTCAATGTAGAAGTTAATATCTCTGTCGGGTGGCATCCCCAAAAAATCTGTAGGAAAAACTTCTGGGAACTCGTGCATAACTGGTATTATCATGACCTAAAATCCACTATAGGCCGTGACGGCGCCCAACATCGCTGTTAGGAAAGACAACACTTAATTATTCATTTTGTCATTTTTTAAAATCATAAATCTTTCTTAGATAATGAGGTTAATGCATTAAAATAAATTCTAGTTACCTACAGTTTCGTTAAATTAATAAGTGAAAGTGAATTAGTGTAAAACAATCCATAACAAATTCTATAACAACCACAAAACCCGATGTCACAAGTGCATGAGTATTTACTAAGGAGTACAATAGTAATACAACCTATGTCCGAAATGTAAATAAGACAGGATAAAGTAAATGGTACGATGAAGACTCTGTGGGCTGCGATACGTATCCTGGAATGCAGCTCACCATAAAGTCTCCTCAGCAGCTACGCCTACACGTAAAAAAGACCACTAATTGAACCTGTCAAATCCAGCACATTTAGTGCAAAAGTATAGCACGAGTACGTAAATCAATACATACCTAGTAAGTATCTAGCCTAACCTCGGAGAAGTAGTAGAGGGATCGACATTTACTCGAGGTCCAACAAAGCAATATAATAAATCATAAGTAGATGTGAAACATACAATAATAATAGGGTAAATCTGTAGGTTACCTAATCTTCCAAATATTTCTTTTAAAGAATGAATTTCTCAGTCTTGTATTCTACCTCAACAGCTCAGATGTATCAAGTACCAGTAACAAACATATAAGAAGTACCATATAAAATGCCAGGCATCAGTGGAAAGATAATCTCATGAATGTTCTGACTGCCAGCGATATAACATATGATTATGTCGGGGTCGTTCGGCCCGATCAAGAATAATGTGTACACTGCCGAGGGTCGAGCGGTATGAATCATATATGCATCTATTATACTGTCGAGGCACTCAGCCCGCTCCACAAGAAAGGAAGTAACCTATCTAATTACGAGACACGTTCTTACAATACAGTATATGAGCATAAAGTGAGTATAACCTTTACCGTTTCCCAAATAACTTGCCAATAACTCAAGGTGATACACACACACACACACACACACACACACATGTATTTCTAAATTGATTTCAATTATAAATTCAATTATATAAGCCAGCAGAATGAGTTCGAATAATTTAAATATTACATGATAAAGTCCTATTCCTACCTGGACATAAACAAGATTTAGTTACGTATGGACTCTCATCACCTCGTGTGTACGTAGCACCCGCAACTAGTAGCACACAAAAATTATATCACCTAGGGGGTAGTTTCTCCCTAGAAAGTTTAGACATGAGACTTACCTCGCTCTGAAGTTCCATAAACTGCTCCAATGCCTCTTTAACTTCTCGACTCAAAGACAAACAATCCGAAACTAGTCAAACAATGTGCAATTCAATCAAAATATACTCTAAATATCATGATTAATCAATTTATAACAATCCCTAACTCTGCTTGAAAAGTCAATAAAGTCAATCCCTGGGACCCACATGCCCGGATTCTGAGATCTTTGAAGATAAACTTTACCCATAACAATACGAACTCAAATATATAATTTATTCCCAATTTAATATCCAAAATCGTGGTAAAAATCCAATATTATCAATTCTAGGTTTGTCCTTAAATTTCCCCTAATTCCCATGAATTGACATGTTAAAAACCTTTATAAAATCGAAGTATTTAACTTGTAATAGGAGAAAATCACTTACCTTGAGTTGCTTGATGAAACCCCCCTCAAAATAGCTCCCCAAATTCGTCCATCCAAGTGAGAAGTGAGAGCTAAGTCTCGATTTAAAAGAACCCTTATGCCTAGTGACTTTAACACCAACGGACATCCAGCCGCACCTGCGGCGCCACTTTTGCGACAAAAATCTCGCTTCTGCGGAGAAGCACTGGAGGCCATCTCTCGCACCTGCAGAAAAATCCCGCTTCTGCGCAAACACAGGTAAATTTAAATCTTTCGCTTATGCGCCGCCTTTCACTTATGTGATTGAGGATTCCGCTTTTGTGGACGTGCAGATACGCCCAGCATTCCGCTCCTGCGGATCCCCCTCCTTTCAGTCCAATTTCGGTCATGCCACCAAGGTGTCGCTTCTGTGCTTGCGCAGATGCGATCAAAAACTCTGCGCCTGTGATCCTCTGCTCCCAGCTCCTGTTGCGCTCCTGCGCTTTGTTTGCTGCTTCAACAGCTCCGCACCTACGCCTAAATTTCCGCAGGTTCGGTTACACCAGAACTTGGCCAAAACCAGCATGTCCTAAATTCTAAGTTTCAATCCGTTTTCAATCCGTTTCAAACTCGAGTCCCCCGGGACCCCTTCCAAACATACCAACCAGTCACAAAACATAACACGAACCTACTCGGGGTCTTAAATCACACCAAACAACATTAAAATTGTGAATCGATGATCGAAACCTTTCTTTAAATGTTTCAAACTTTTAAACTTTGACGAACGCGTCCGAATCATATCGCAACATTCCGGAGTCACGCCAAACTTTGCGCACAAGTCATAAATCACAATACAAACCTATCCCAAGGGTTGGAACCCCAAACGGTCATCGATAACACCAAAATTCACTTTAAGTCAAACTTAAGAAATTCTTAAACTTTCAAAATGCCAACCTTCCACAATAGGCGCCGAAACACTCTCGGATCACCCGATACTCAACCCGAACATACGCCCAATACTGAAATCATTATATGAACCTATTGGAACCTTCAAATCCCAATTCCAAGTTCATTTATGTGTAAGTCAATACTTGGTCAACTCTTCCAACTTAAAGCTTCCGAGCTGAGAATTTCGCTTCCGAAACCAATTCGAACTTCCCGAAATTCAATTCCGACCATGCGTACAAGTCATAAAACATGAAGTGAAGCTACTCGAGGCCTCAAATCACCAAACGGCATGATAGAGCACAAAACGACCGGTCGGGTCGTTACAGGTATTAAATCTATAGAAGGAACCTCCGCACTAGGATCGCGGATATATGCCAAATATGCTAGACACCCTTCTCGACCATACACCGAGCCTTTAAATATGAAATGACCCTGCTAGTAGAATGGATATGAGTCCCTCTCCACTTTAATCGAGGAGACCCCAGCATGGCTAACGTCACAGCCTTGGCGTGACAGTCCAAAATAACGTGATAAGGTGATAACTAATCCATGCCTAAGATCATGTTAAAATCTGCCATATCGAGAAGTAGAAGGTCTACCCTAATCTCATAGCTCCCAATAGTGACCAAATAAGCTTGATATACCCGATCTACCATAATAGAATCTCTGACAGATGTAGACACATAAACATGACCACTGAAAAATCACAAGACATATCCAGATATGAAGCAAAATAGGATGACACATATGAAGAAGTGGAACTCGAATCAAATAGAACTGATGCATCTCTATGGCAAACCAGAATAATGTCTATGATGACCGCATCCGATGACTCTGCCTCAGGTCTACCTGGGAATGCATAAAAAGGGCTCTGACCTTCACCTCTCGGACGGCCTCTAACTGGCTGGCCTCCACCTCTAACAACCTGACCGCTACCTCTAGCTGCTTGACCTCTGCCTCTAGCTGGTTGAGCGAGCGATGGAGTAACCGGTGCCAGAATCATGGCACGAGTACCCTGCTGTGGTTTTTTGCTCCTCAATCAAGGACAATACTTCCTAATATGACCTACATCGCCGCACTCAAAGCAACCCCGTGACTGGCCTAACTACTGAGTCTGAGATGATCCCTGATGACCCGATTGACCTCCGTAGTAACTCGGTAGCGGTGTTGCACTGATAGAAGCTAGAGGTGTACTAAATGTTGGCTACTCAGGACGAGACCCATAAGAACCACGACTGCCCAAAGCACAGTGTGCTACCTAAAGCGCTAATTGTATCTGCCTGTGAGGACGGCCTCTTCCAAACGTACCTCTGCCTCTAGATGAAGTACCACTAAAACAACCAAAATGACAAGGCCGGTTCTTAGTTACTGCCTCTCTACCCTGACCACGAATCCTCTTGATCCGTCTAGCAATGTCTACAGCCCACTGGAAGGAAATATCATCCCTAGTCTCCTTGCACATTTGTAACATGATACCAAAAGTAATGCCATATATGAATCTCCTCACCCTCTCCCTCTCAGTAGGGATCAAAATAGCTACATGGCGAGATACATCCAGAAATCTTGTCTTGTACTGTGTAACAGTCATGCCACCTTACTATAGATGCTCAAACTAGTAGCGGTACTCCTCTCTTAGGAAAAAAAGGAATGAACTTCTCCAAATATAGTTGTGAGAATTGATCCCAAGTGATGAAGGAGAACCTGCTGGTCTGGATCAAACATAATCCTGCCACTATCTCTTGGCAGAGCTGGTTATCTAACTGCAAAGTCAACTCCATTGGACTCCACAATACCCATGTTGTGCAACACCTTGTGGCAACAATCCAAATTATCCTGCGGGTCCTCAGAAGGTGTACCACCAAAATGAATAAGAAAGATCTTGGTGAACTTATCCAACCTCTTCAATCCCTTAGAAGACATAGCGGACCTCTCCCCGGGCTGTGTAGCAATAACAAGCTAAACCACTCCAAATGCTGGAACCGCCAAAGTCTGATATATGGGAGCCATCTCCTCCAAAGAATGGGTAGCGGGAGTCTGGGCTCCTCCCCAAACAAAGAGACAATTGGTGCCATTGGAAATACTCCGGCCTGAGCCACACTCTCCACAAGGCCCACTAAGTGAACTAGGGCGTCCTGAAGTACGGGAGTAGCAATGAATCTCTTCGAGACCTGAGCGGGTCTGATTGGTGCGGTCTGAACATGGATCTCCTTCTCATGCTTGATCTGAGGATCTGCAACGGGTGTTTTTGCATGTGCTCTAGGCTGAAAAATACCTTTGCCTCGGCCCTGGCCCCTACCCCTAGTAGTGGCTACAACATGGGGCTCCGGCTCTTGCTTGACCGTGGATGTTATGCGTGTCCTCACCATCTGCGAGAGAACAAGAATAGAATGGTTCAAATATCAGTGATAGAATAAAGTCGCACGATAGAGAAAGAAAGAAGTTAAATTTCTAAAAGCTCTATAGACTCTAGAAAATAAGTATAGAGGTCTCTGTACCGATCCTCCAGACTCTACTACGCTTGCTCATGACTCGTGAGACCTAGGCATTATAGGGCTCTGATACTAACTTGTCACGACCCAAAATTCTAACCGTGGGATCGTGATAGCGCCTAACATCCACTTGCTAGGCATATCCCAAATAGATGTGATAAATACAACGTAGCACAGTCTAAACTGTAAGGCCCCGTAAAATTTCGCAAAGGAAAAATAATGTTTCGTGGTGCCGAACTGGGCTTATGTCTTAGGCTGCAATACCAAGAAACACTATTGGTGACTATAATACTGGGAATAAGGTGAGTTACTCATAGAGGATGGAATCAGGTGGACTAAGTCCTACACTTATAAGGAAAACAAGAAGTCTTCGTTGAAGAATTTATGAGGATCTCAAGTTTCAGAAAAGGCCATGTTCGTGCCAATGACTTTTGTTGAATTGAATATATATGAAGGGTGTTGATATGTGTTTTGGGAAGTGTTTAGAAGTAAAGAGGGATCGTGAGAATGTTCACAAGGGAAGTAGAGTGGTTTCTTAAAATCCTATAAGACTTATAAGGAGGAAAGAGGGTGGCTAAGAAAGGCCTGAGCACGATGTTACTTCACATTTGAGGCAATGCCATGCAGGTTGATGTTATCAGGGTGTGCGTGCAAGCTAGTAGATGTTATTCATTTGAAACAGATGGTCCTACAAGAAAACTGACCTAGTAATGTCTTTTGTTGAGAAATTTTAAAAAAACAAGTTGCAAGTACTAATAAGATTATAACCGTATTAAGGAACGTTTTGTAGAACTTAATTCCTAGGAGGTCATATGAAAGAGAAATGTGATATAGATGTTCCACTAATGATGCAATGTGGCAAGATGATCATTTATGCCTCTAGGAAACCCAAAAATCATGAAAACAACAATCCAACACATGAATTAGAACTTGCGGTTGTGATTTTTGCATTAAAGATTTGGCGTCATTATTTGTATGGGGTCCAGGTGGACATATTCATGGACAAAAAGATCCTTCAATATATTTGCAAATAGAAGAAATTGAATCTAAGGTAGAGAAGATGGCTTGAGCTACGTAAGGATTACGATATCGATATTCTATATCATCCGGGGAAGGCTAATGTTGTGACAGATGCTCTTAGCCAAATATCTATGGGTATTTTGGCCCACTTGGAATCATATCAAAGGTTGTTGGCCAAGGATATTCATCGGTTGGCTAGTTTAGGAGTTCGTCTTGTGGACTCTAGTGAAGGTAGGGTAATTGTACAACATAGGGCTGAATCATCGCTTGTTGTGGAAGTAAAGGAGAAGTAACACAACGATCATTATTGGAACATTTGAAAGAAGGGATCCGTAAACATAAGACCATGACTTTTTCTATTGGCGTGGATGATGGTACACTAAGGTACCAATGGCGATTATGTGTTCCAGACGTAGATAGTCTCCGGGAATGAATCATGACTGAGGCTCATCGTTCCAGGTATTCCGTGCACCCAGGTTCTACAAAGATGTATCATGACCTTAAAGAAGTCTATTGGAGAAATGATATGAAGAGGAATGCAATGGACTTTGTGGCCAAATATCCAATTTGTCAGAAAGTGAAGACCGAACACCAAAGGCCTGGTGGGTTGGCATGGAACATAGAAATTCCAACGTGGAAGTGGGAAATGATTAATATGGATTTGTTTGGTAGGATTACCATGCACTCCACGCAAGTTTGAATCAATTTGGGTGATTGTGGATAGGCTCACGAAATTAGCACACTTCTTGCCAGTTAAATCTACCGACACAGCGGAACCGTATGCTCAATTGTATATCAATGAAATAGTCAGGTTGCATGGCACTCCAGTTTCCATCATATCTGATCGGGGAGCACAAATTCACTGCTAATTTTTGGAAGAAATTTCAGCAAGGATTGGGCACTCAGGTGAATCTTAGTACAGCCTTTCACCCCCAGACTGACGGGAAGGCAGAGCGGACTATTCAGACTCTCGAGGATATATTGCGTGCTTGTGGTCTTGACTTCAAGGGTAGTTGGGATGATCATCTTCCACTCATAGAATTTGCTTACAACAACAGCTATCATGCTAGCATTCAGATGGCACCGTACGAGGCTTTATATGGAAGGAGATGTAGATCTCCCATTGGGTGGTTCGAGATTGGGGAAGCAGAGTTTATAGGGCCAGACCTCATACATCAGACTATGGAAAAAGTTAAGATCATTAGGGAGTGGTTGAAGACTGCTTAGAGTCATTAGAAGTCCTATTCGGATGTTCGTCGTAGGGATTTGGAGTTCAAAGAAGATGATTGGGTATTCTTGAAAATGTTCCCCATGAAAGGTGTAATGCGATTTGATAAGAAAGGGAAATTGATTATGAGGTATGTCGGGCCGTACATAATCATTCAGAGGATAGGTGAGGTGGCGTACAAGCTTGAGCTACTACCTGAGATAATGCGATTTGATAAGAAAGGGAAATTGATTACGAGGTATGTCGGGCCGTACATAATCATTCAGAGGATAGGTGAGGTGGCGTACAAGCTTGAGCTACTACCTGAGATAATGCGATTTGATAAGAAAGGGAAATTGATTACGAGGTATGTCGGGCCGTACATAATCATTCAGAGGATAGGTGAGGTGGCGTACAAGCTTGAGCTACCACCTGAGATGTCATTAGTGCACCCGGTATTTCATGTGTCTATGTTGAAGAAAGTAGTTGGAGATCCGACACTCATAGTGCACCGTTCGAGACTTTATATTTAGTGCACCCGCATAATGGTCGGAGAGTGAGACAGTCTTTTGGGCCATTATTGATGTCATTTTCGCGGCCCATTATGCGACCGCAAAACTGTCACGGCCCAGAATCTCACCTATCGTGATGGCGCCTATCTCAATACAAGGCAAGCCGACAATCTCAATAAACGCCCATATCTTAAGTTTGAAAACATAATATCTAAATTTTAGCAGAAGCAAAACTCACAAGTACAAATTTAAATTCTCCCAAAACCCGGTGTCACTGAGTACATGTGCATCTAATATGAATACAAATCTGGAAAGTACGGACTATAATAGTCTGAGACCAAATACAGTAAATGAGGAGATAGGGAAGGAGAGGCAAGGTCTGCGAAACACGGTAGCTATCTCTGAATCTCCAAAAAATCAACTGTGCGAGAGAATTAGCGCCCACTATGTTCGGAAACACCTAGATCTGCACACGAAGTGCAGGGCGTAATATGAGTATAACCAACTCAGCAAGTAACAATAATAACTCAGGAACAGAAGATAATGACGAGCTACACAGTTATAGTTCACTTTCAGTAATTCCAGCAAAGAATAGACATGCTTCCAAATCCAACAGTTTAAGTCAAATCAATTTTATATAGTTCAAGTTCATATAATCCCCTTTTAGAGAATTTTACAACAATGATAGATAGCAACTAAGTGCAACAACAAATGAAAAGTAAGTACAGCCTCTCAGCGCAACAGTCACTCAACTCGTTACAACAACTCAACCACTCGGCTTTCAGCCCTCAACACTCACACTCAATGGGTATCCACGCTCACTGGGGGTGTTCAGACTCATGAGGGGCTCCTACAGCCCAAGCACTATAATTTGCATGGACAACTCACGTGTTGCGCGGACAATTCACATGCCATAATATAAATATCTGGATCCGCAAGGACAACTCACGTGCTATAATACAATATCTGGATCCGCACGGACAACTCATGCACTGCATAGACAACTCATGTGCTATAATAATATATCTCACAATCAGGCTCTCGGCCTTGCTGAGTCATAAATCATTCCAGTCTCTCGGGCTCTCAAAAATCATGAAATCAGCCCAAACAATAATAATATGATGCATCAATAATAAAAAATAGAGTCTGAGATAAAATAACAAGTAAACTGTGACTGAGTGCAAACAACAATTAAGAAGATAGTTCAATGTGTACACGACCTCTGTGGGTCCCAACAGTACCAACATATAGCCTAAACATGGTTTCTAGTCAAATTTCTACAACACATAGAGAGCACATAGCTAACAACAAGTTATTCAACTTTACAGTCTCACGGGACGGATCAAGTCACAATCCCCTCGGTGCACGCCTACACGCCCGTCACTTAGCATGTGCGTCACCTCCAAAGTAATCACATAATACTAAATTCTGGGGTTTCATACCCTTAGGACCAGATTTAAAACTGTTACTTACCTCAAAATGTGATATTCTTTACTCTGCTATGCATTTGCCTCACAAATCGGCCTCTGGATACCTCGAATCTAGTCACAATTAATTCGTTTCAGTCAACGAAATCTATTGGAATTAATTCCATAAGAAAATGCAAATTTTTCCATAAAACTCTGAAATTAAATCCAGAATTTGCATGCGGGGCCCACATCTCGGAATCCGACGAAACTCACAAAATACGACAACCCATCCAATTACAAGTTCAACAATACTAATTTCACTCAAATCCGACTCCGAATCGGGATTCAAAACTCAAAAAATTCGTTTTGGGACATTAAAGAAATTTCTTCCTATTTCTCTTGAAGATTCGATAATCTTACACCAAAAATGAAGATTAATTCATGAAATATAACCACAAGGAAGTCAAGAACACTTATCCCAAGTTATGTGAAAACATCCTCTCCAAAATCACCCAAACCGTGTTCCAAAATCAGAAAATGGTGAAAAACCACTAACCCTCGAACTTAAAGGTTATGTCCAGTCAATCCGCACCTGCGGACAAGAGGTCGCATCTGCGGGAAAAAATCTCGTTTCTGCGAGAACAACTTGGACAGTCATGATCGCTTCTGCGATGCATAGCACCGCACCTACGGTCGCCCTTCTGCGCTCAATGGTTCGCACATGCGGACTTGCCTAGCACCACATCTGCGGAGCCTCGCTCGCACCTGCGGGCTCGCAGATGCGGTTAACTCCCTCGCACCTGCGCCCTATCTAGGCTAGCCCAACTTCGCTTCTGCATAAAACTAGCCGCATCTGCGGCACCGCACCTGTAGCCAATTCCTCCCAGGTGCGATCACACCAGGAGACAGAAATTTTCCAGATTTCTTCTAAGTCCGAATTTGATCCGTTAACCATCTGAAACTCACCCGAGCCCCTCAAGACTCCGTCCGCACATACCAACAAGTTCTATAACATAACACCGATCTACTCGAGGCCTCAAATCATATCAAACAACATCAAAACGACGAATAGCACCTCAAATCAAAATCTATGAACTTTGAACTTTCAATTTCTATATCTTGTGCCGAAACACATCAAATCAATTCGGAATGACTTCAAATTTTGCACACAAGTCATAAATGACATAACGAAACTATCCAAATTTATGGAATCAGTTTTTGACCCGGATATCAAAAAGTCAACCCCCCGGTCAAACTTCCCAAAAATTTAACTTTCGGCATTTCAAGCCTAATTCCACTACGGACCTCCAAATAATTTTTCGGGCATGCTCCTAAGTCCAAAACTACCATACGGAGCTATTGGAATCATCAAAATGCAAATCCGAAGTCGTTTACACATAAGTCCGCATCCAGTCAACTTTTCTAACTTAAATTTTCAATTATGAGACTAAGTATCTCATTTCACTCCGAATTCCTTCCGGACCCGAACCAACTAACCCGGTAAGGCTTACAACGATTGTGAAGCATAAAGTAAGTTGTAAATGGGGGAACGGGGCTGTAATACTCTAAACGACCGGCCGGGTCATTACATTCTCCCCCACTTAAACATACATTCGTCCTCGAACGTGCCAAAAGTTGTTTCCAAGCCATCAAATCACTATTCCATCTTACCACGCACGTACCCAGGGGTGATCTCACATCGCCCTATTCTATATAGTCCTGACCACACAACATAACTGAAAATCATTAATTTAACCTTAGCCTAAAAAACTTAGAGTCAAATTTCTAACATCCAGAATTCTTTTCAAGACCCGAATCTCACAACCACATACTGTATAAGCCTGAACAAGCTACATCCAGCCATAACCATAATCCCAGATATAATCGCATATCATACTACACAACTCGCATACTCGTAACACCATTTCTGATCACCGTAACTACGCAAAACCAACCAAGTACTAGTATAACACCCCGCATTCACCAAAACCATCGTACGCTGCCAATGATGAAAAAAACAATCAACACTCATAACCACTCATCAGATCAACTAGCCACAGAGCTCTCTCGCCCCGACCAGAACCATAATCACCTTCTAAGCAGACTTTCAATATTATCCTCCCGAATATATAATCAAGCCTGATAGTACCCATTCTATTTCCAATGACCTTATATTATTAAACACAACTATCCCACAAACACGCCACATCAATATAACTCCAGCCACCACTTCGCAATCCGTGTACCCAAATATAGGAGATGTCTCAAGGAAGAGAACCATATTGCAAGTTCAACAAGCACCACCACAACCACAATGTTACAATCAACTCCTCACATTTCGTGAATGGGATAACTGTATGCGCATATGCATAATGGTAGAGGAAGGAAATTAATAAATCAGATAAATTATTATAGAAATAAAATTTTCACACACGGCACGGACAACTCACGTGCCAATAATGTGAATCGCCCGGTATGGTCATAGGCCTCCAGTCCCAACATATCATACAGGAGCAATTAAACAAGTACACTTGTATAAAATAATAAAATAAGATTCTCATGCTCCTGGACTGGCATACATAACACGCCATAGCGTAAGCATGTGCAAAGTCTGCTATCACACTCAAATCGGCAAGTTAACGCTGAAATAGTAACTATCCCGTTTATTCAGGGGAATTAGCATCTTTGTAACCCCAAATGTAGCCTAGATAGTTTTTCCCAAAGGTACGAACACGAGAAATGTTATAACTTTACGCTTAATAGTCAACTCTATGCATATCATAGCCTAAGCATTCTTTCGAGTATGAATACTTGTCCTAATGCCTGCACATGGGCTCAAACCTCACATATATGCGCACTTATAGCACATAGCTATCACAAATAACTAACGCAACTAGTACCTCCACTGAGTTAAAAAATAAAATACTCACCTCAAATAGGCTGCAACCCGAACAATATACTTTTGAGAACTCTCAGTCTCCAAATTCATCAAACACATGAATCACCGTAACTGATCCCAACTCCAGCACTAGAATAACTAACACATCTTCTATTCACGATCTTCCCATGAGGAATACTTTCATAATTCTTTAGTGCCACATAGCGATGATTTGAATATCAGCAGTCTATCAATCAGGTGAGTACTGCAATACCAATGAACATGCGTAAGCCAAAAAATAATACGCCTTTTGAAATGCGCACCCTTCTCAGGAATTACCGAGCAGTTATAACATTCATCGAATATCTGAAACTGACCATGTTGTCCAACATTCGTTATCTTCTCTTTAAGACTGAACTGTCACCTTGTACATGCAATCCTAATCCCGCACAACACACCACATCTATTATGCCATCATGTGACAAGCACACGAATCCCATTATGAACTCCGAGTCACCAGCAAATTACATACCTTATTAGTTAGAAACCTCTCTCTTGCTTCTTTCCAGGAGGAAATCACAATACATAACACATTCCGTACACCAGTAGAAAATATCCGGTTCAAACCATGGTAGAAACCATCATGAACACTTTGAACTCCATCCGCACATAATCAAGCTATCAGAATTGAATTCATCTAACTCCACCAAGCCACACAAGTTGCCAAATCTGAGAGTATTGCCACAAATCACCCGTAAAGCCCCACATCATCATAAGAACCGAAAGAACCGGGCATACCATTACCGTATTGATCCAGCATGTTACCTATTTGTCCTATTTTCTCCAAGTTTCTTCTGAATCACCCTCAAGTTGACATTTATCCTTGCCAAAACAGTACTATCCTTACCCAAAGCTCACTACAAGACATCCTAATATAAAACCACATCGCCCTAAGGCCCATAAGCTACTGTATTCTTCTTAAGCACCTTCATAAATACCCTAACCGTAACACTCACTCTGAAAATATCTTATGCGAATAAAAAAAAATTGTTCCTCTTTCCTTTCTTATACTGAAATGTAGAATCCATAGTCAAACAGAATTACCGCACGTCCCGATACCATCCAATGTAAGTAACTGATTCTAGTGATATACAAATTCGAAATATTTTCAATTTCCACATATACTTTATGAATCCATTAGATCCCTCCTGATAGTCATCCATTCTACTCAAATCTAATTTACTACGCCCCAAATGGGCCGAAAGATATGTGCTCCTTTAACACATTCAGCACTCAAATAAGTAACCCTGCCTTAGTACGACCAATCAAATTCATATTTCGTGTGCACTACATCCTTCAAAATAACAACTTAATCATTCCATAATTTCCATATTTCTATAAAATGCCATATAACCCGTATTTCAGAAGTTCCTTACTCGAGTCATCCTCGATCTCCATCTCTGCAAGTCATAACTAAACCACAAGTATGTCTTAGACCAAAACTAAAATTTAACACATAACCATGAAATCAAATTGTCAATAGCAGGCTCCCCCACTTAACCTTAAGCTACAATTATATAAAATTAGAACCCGCAAGGATTTCTCCTTCTCAATTACCATGATCTCGCACCGTTAACCCGCCAAACTTCTTGAAGTCTTTTGTTAAGCTTTTCATGAACATTTTGAATCACTAGCTACAGTCACACACTCGACATCTTACCAGGTAGCAAGTAATATTCCTCGCAGAAGTTTCATCAACATCACGTCACCGCTAACCACTCACATGAGATAACCCACCTGTGGAATTCCTTACCGACATCTTTCAACGACGCCACACTGGGTGCAACGACCACGTAATCAGTAAATTCTCCTGAGCTCATGCTCGCCCACTATTTGTATAAGTCTGCACTTTCCCTATTGACATCAACTGAAAGTTCAACAATACCTTTCGAACTCAAGTCATATTGCGCTTGAAACGATAATCAGATCTTCACATCCCTCTTCATTTCAAACAAACTCTTTTCTGCCATATTCAATCTTTCTTCGTACAATAACCATCACTCCAAATAAAGTCCATAGGTCGAATCACATTCTATCACGATTCCAAACCATTCTACACTTCCTCAAGGTGCGCGACTACCTTACCACATAATCCATATGCTAATCTGCCACTCTTACTTCAGTTAAACCATCTCCTTTAAGCAACTTCTCAACCTCTACTTCTCCTACTTGACCTGCTAGTACTTCAACCACCGCGAAACACTTCCCTTCATGTCTTCCCTGATACATTGCTGCCCAACTATTGCATCAAATCAAAATGCCTTTCTATCGTACCCGAACCAATAAAATGTTAATGACTCTAAGCCTCTTAGAAGATTATCTTTCTCGAGCAATCAACATTAGAAATGCCCATTCGCAACCACAATTACTACATAATCACTTACTCTTCTTGAGTCCAAACTCATTGACAAGGCATGACAATTTAATTTGTCCCATAATTTAATAACGTGAAATATCCTACACTCATAACTCGAGACTATACGTTGAATCAAGACAGAAATCAAGTACCCAATAGCAAACATCTTGAGTCATAAGAAAACTTTATTTATCTCATTCAACCCATCTGAACACGTCCTACTTAACATATAGCCATTCAACCGCTTATCGAGCCACAATTTCCACTCATAGGGACACTACCGAACATATGAGTCCAAATGTACAAGTTCACATAACTGAAGCTACCGAGCCTAAGCTGCGGTCTAACCCCGGCCTCAACTCCTCCCGACTGGCCCATCAACAAAACACAGACTCGAACCTCGTTCATAGAATCATAAGCCGGCGATGCACAGCTGATACCGAGCGCTCATGTGCACATACGAATGCGTGAAAGGAATTCAAAGAGTTATGTTTCAAGCTGAATTAATTCCGCATGATAGATTACAAGAAAGTGAAATTTTCCTAAGGGTTCAGCAGCCTCTTGAAGATAAGTACAGACGTCTCTGTACCGATCCGCAAGACTCTACTAAACCTGCTCATGACTCATGAGACCTATGTTACCTAGAGCTATGATACCAACTTGCCACGACCCAAAATCTCACATGTCGTGATGGCACCTATCGCAATACTAGGCAAGCCGACAATCTCAATAAACTCCCATATCTTAAGTTTAAAAACATAATATCTAAATTTTAGCAGAAGAAAAACTCAGAAGTACAAATATAAATACTTCCAAAACCCGGTGTCACTGAGTACATGAGCATCTAATATGAATATAAGTCTGAAAAATACGGACTATAATAGTCTGAGACCAAATATAGTAAATGAGGAGATAGGGAAGGAGAGGCAAGGTCTGCGAAACACGGCAGCTACCTCTAAATCTCCGAAAAATCAACTGTGCGAGAGAATTAGCACCTGCTATGTCTGGAAACACCTGGATCTGCACACAAAGTGCAGGGTATAGTATGAGTACAACCAACTCAGCATGTAACAATAATAACTAAGGAACTGAAGATAATGACGAGCTACAGAGTTATAGTTCACTTTCAATAATTCCAGCAAAGAATAGACATGCTTCCAAATCCAGCAGTTTAAGTCAAATCAATTTTATACAGTATAAGTTCATGTAATCCGGATATAAAAATCTTTCAAAGAATTTCACAACAATGACAGATAACAACTAAGTGCAACAACAAATGAAAAGCAAGTACAGCCTTACAGGGCAACAGTCACTCAACTCGTCATAACAACTCAACCACTCGGCTCTCAACCCTCAACACTCACACTCAATGGGTACCCGCGCTCACTGGGGGTGTTCAGACTCATGAGGGGCTCCTACAATCCAAGCTCTATAATCTGCACGGACCACTCACGTGCTGCACAGACAACTCACGTACTGCACGGACAACTCACATGCCATAGTATAAATATCTAGATCCGCACGGACAACTCACGTGCTATAATATAATATCTGGATCCGCACGGACAACTCACGTGCTATAATAATATATCTCACAATCAGGCCATCGGCCTTGCTCAGTCATAAATCTCTCCAGTCTCCCGGGCTCTCAAAAATCATGAAATCAGCCCAAACAATAATAATATGATGCATCAATAATGAACAATAGAGACTGAGATAAAATAATAAGTAAAATGTGACTGATTGCAAACAACAAGTTATTCCACTTTACAGTCTCAACATATAGCCTAAACATAGTTTCTAGTCAAATTTCTACAACACATAGAGAGCACATAACTAACAACAAGTTATTCCACTTTACAATCTCAAGGGACGGATCAAGTCACAATCCCCTCGGTGCACACCCACACACCCATCACCTAGCATGTGCGTCACCTCCAAAATAATCACATAATACCAAATTCCGGGGTTTCATACCCTCAGGACCAGATTTAAAACTGTTACTTACCTCAAAATGTAAAATTCTTTACTCTGCTATGCCTTTGCCTCGTAAATCGGCCTCCGAATACCTCGAATCTAGTCACAATTAATTCGTTTAAGTCAATGAAATCTATTAGAATTAATTCCATAAGAAAATGCTAAGTATTTCATAAAAATCCGAAATTAAATCCCGAAATTGCCCATGGTGCCCACATCTCAGAATCCGACGAAACTCACTAAATACGATAATTCATCAAATTACAAGTTCAACCATACTAATTTCACTCAAATCTGACTCCGAATCAGAATTCAAAACTCAAAAAATTCATTTTGTGACATTAAAGAAATTTCATCCTATTTCTCTTGAAGATTCGATAATCTTACACTAAAAATGAAGATTAATTCATGAAATATAACTACAAGGAAGTCAAGAACACTTACCCCAGGTTATGTGGAAATATCCTCTCCAAAATTGCCCAAACTGTGCTTCAAAATCCGAAAATGGTGAAACACCACGAACCCTCGAACTTAAAGGTTTTGTCCAGTCAATCCGCACCGGCGGACAAGAGGTCGCATTTGCGACCTTCGCATATGAGGGAAAAAATCTCGCTTCTACGATAACAGCTTGACCAGTCATGATCGCTTCTGCGATGCCTAGGACCGCACCTGCGGTCCCGCTTCTGTGCTCAATGGTTCTCACTTGCGGACTTGCCTCTCCCTCAACTCCGCATCCGCGGAGCCTCGCTCCCACCCGCGGGCTTGCAGATGCGGTTAACCCCCTCGCACCTGCGCCCTGCCTTGGCTAGCCCAGCTCTGCTTATGCGTAAAACTAGCTTCATCTGCGGCACCGCACCTGCAGCCAATTCCTCGCATGTGCGATCAAACTAACAGACAGAAATTTTCCAAATTTCTTCTAAGTCCGAATTTGATCCGTTAGCCATCCGAAACTCACCCGAGCCCCTCGGGACCCCTTCCGTACATACCAACAAGTTCCATAACATAACACGGGCGTACTCGAGGCCTCAAATCAAATCAAACAACATCAAAATGACGAATCGCATCTCAAATCAAAATGTATGAACTTTGAACTTTTAATTTCTATATGTTGTGCCGAAACACATCAAATCAATCCGGAATGACTTTAAATTTTGCACAGAAGTCATAAATGACATAACGAAGCTATCCCAATTTCCGAAATCAGATTTTGACCCAGATATCAAAAAGTCAACCCCCCCGGTCAAACTTTCCAAAAATTTAACTTTCGGCATTTCAAGCTTAATTCTACTACGGACCTCTAAATAATTTTTCGGACACGCTTCTAAGTCCAAACTCACCATACAGAGCTATTGGAATCATCAAAACTCAAATCCAAAGTTGTTTACATATAAGTCCACATCCGTTCAACTTTTCTAACTTAAATTTTCAATTACGAGACTAAGTGTCTCATTTCACTCCGAATCCTTTCGGACCCGAATCAACTAACCTGGTAAGTCTTACAATGACTGTGAAGCATAAATTAAGTAGTAAATGGGGGAAACGAGGCTGTAATACTCAAAATGACCGATCGGGTCGTTACAAAAACTATTTCGCGGGCCGCACTTTGATTGCATATCCAACTTTGAGAGTTTTCGGAGGTAGGTTCTACGGTGCATTATGCGACCGCAAAACAGGTCTGCGGGCCTCATAATGACTGCAAACCGAGTAAGATTTGCCCAGTTCTGGAGGGCAATTAGGCGGCCTATTCTGCGGACCGCCTAAGCATTATGCGGTTGCATATGCGACCACATACCCTGTTCCGGAGCTTCATTTTTGAGTTTTTATAACCCAACCCTACTTCGTTAAATAGATGATTTGTACCACGTTTGAGCTAAAATCTAATATTTTGAGGGTGAGGGAGTGCCCTAGAGTGGGAGAGTGATCTTCAACAATTTATTCTTCAATTCTTGCTTGAATCTTTGAAGATTAACAAGGAAAACTCACTAGGTTTTCATCCTAGAGGTAAGATTCTATGCCCTAACCCTTAATTTTGAAATTTATCTAAGAATGGGCAATTAGCAAGACAATTCATGGGTATGAGAGTTGTTATCTTGCATGCATGTGTTATCAAAGAATGTGGGAAGGTTGTGAGCTAACAATGGTAGAGAATGGGTTGGAGAATAATGGAATCTTTCATAAAAGGTCCTTAAAAATATTAATGTACACCTAGTGTTTGATAATGTGCTCAAATGAGCTAGAATCATGACCATCTTCCTAATTTTGGTCCAACTTGTTATATTTCTAAAATAGATCGAAGTTGCTAAGAATTCTGAAATATTTTAGAGTTTAAAGGAAGCTCAGTTGAGGTATGTTAGCTAAACCCCCTTCTTCTTAGAATCGAATTTCACGGTGTTCATGTAATTGGTGTAAGTCCCAAATTGATCATAATAGAATTGGCTATTCCGAATNGCCCCCTTCTTCTTAGAATTGAACCCCACGGTGTTTATGTAATTGGTGTAAGTCCCAAATTGATCATAATAGAATTGGATATTCCGAATGTTCTTGTGTTGAAGGATATATGCTCAATATGTATTATAAATGCTTCATCATATCACCTTATCATCGAGAATGTGTTCAAAACATAGAATAAGCATTAAAAATGTTAAGACTTCAAGTCAAGGTCGAAATAAAGGTTGTTATGCCATATTGTATGAAAAGTCTCTATGTGCCTAAGATTTTCAAATTGCTCATATGTGAATTTAATGTCTTGAATAGGAAGCCTTATTATTGTTGATAATGATAATGATGTTTGAATGTGGAAAGGGGGAATGGAATTATGAAATATGGCCAAGTGCGAAGAATGACTTTATAATTGTGGTCACTAGTGCCAATGAATCGAAAGGATATGAAAGAAGTAAGATGTGAGATGATTGACTGAAAAAGGTAATGTCTCGGGTGAGACGGCCTAGCCGATCGGGCCATGATCGGATGCTATACCGCACACATGGTGGTGAATGTGCTGGAAATTATAAAGAAATGGTGGTTATGGTTTATGTCTCAAATGAGACGACCTGGCCGATCGGGTCGTGATCGGATTCCGTGTAAGAATACGGTGGTATTGTGAATTATGGTATATCGGCACTAAAGATCACCCAACCTAATAACATGGAAATTGACGTGAAAACTTATGTGATCCTTAACTTGATGTTTTAGTATTATTTGAAGCTCTTATTGAATTCTTGACTGTTTTCCCCTTGTATTATTATTCATTCTATTGAGATGGTGTTTAGTTTTATATACTAGTACTATTCGATAGTACTAACGTCCCTTTTGCCGGGGGTGCTATATCTTTAAATGGATGCAGATGGTTCCATAGCAGGCAGTGCTGATCAGCGATAGTGGTACATCCTCTTCCCAGCGGACTTGGTGAGCCCCACTTCATCCAGGGGTCACATATTGTATCTTTTATTCATATTATTATCACGTCTCGAGGTATAGCTGTGGCTTTGTTGCCGGCACTATCATAACACTCTTTTATATCTTTTAGAGGTTTAGACTCTATGTGGGTTGTACATGGGTGCTAGAAAAGTCAAACAAGTTATATTGTGTTTTGATCACTTATTCTACTCAAACTATAAGAATATGTGTATTTTGAGACTTAAAAGTGAAGTAACTAATGAAATGATTTACTATTGTGTACATGATCTCCTTACTGTCTAATTAACAAAATTATGTCTTCTCTTGATTATGGGTGTGTTGGGTAGAAAGCGTCTAACAGGCTTGCTTGACCGGATTCACTCGGTTGGGCGGCGGTCGCGCTTTCCGAGTTTGGGGCGTGACATAAACATATCCCAAAAATCTAGTGTCACGAATACATGAGTATACTAGAGTTTTACAAATAAAGTCTAAACGAAATACAACTATTTGAAATAAGGAAAACAGTAAACACAGAATAGAAGGGGACTTCAGTGACTGCAAACACCGGCAGCTCTACCTCAAGTCTCCTACTAAAAGTCAATTCGGGCAGGAACTCCTCTATACGCCGTTGCGACCAACACCGATATCTGCACAAGAATTTCAGAAGTGTAGCATGAGTACAACCGACCCCCTGTACTCTGTAAGTACCGTGTTTATCCGTGACGAGGCTATGACAAGACACTCACAATAAATCTGTACCAATAATAGTAACGGAATATAGAAATATAGATAAAATGAAAAACTCACATAAACATATCCGAAGGTCAACTACCAGAGGGCCCCAACATAATATGATCTCAAATCTCATATCACAATACCGAGAATCAACTCTACAGCCACAAACAACTACAATACATCAAATCTATTGCGGCGTGCAACCCGATCCTAACATTCAACACAATATCTGTTACAACATGCAATTTGTTCCCTATATCATATCATGTCATTTCCTATTGCAGCGTGCAACCCGATCCCCCAATATCAATTCCATTCAATACCATTGTGTCTCACAACCTGATCCCCCAGCATAAATTTATTTACATAAATAAATTAACATCACTATTTACGAAATATCAACACAAAAGAGAATGAAACATATAGGACAATAAGGAACTACCAGTACAAATGGAGCATGGGCAATAATTCGTAATCCCAAACCTTCGCAAAATATATTACCGAAATAGCTAAATGGCTCACATAAACGGGATGTCATAATAAAGTGCTTCAAGTGACATAAGGACAATAAAAGCACATAAAATGTGAGACAACGAGAATATACAATTAATGCAATTAGAAGCATGTAGTAGGTAAGCAGATATTGGGTGAGAAATGTAGAAATCGAAATAAGTAACAATTGAATAACAAGTAACAAGTAAAGCATGCATAGTAAGTAAGAACATGTAGCAACTAAGGCATGTAACAAGAGATAACATGGAATGAATGAAGTCATCGAAGTAAATAGCCCAATCCCGCATGCTTTAACCCCATAACGGCGCATATACACTCGTCACCTCGCATATATGATATTTCCCCACATAATTTACATAACAAATAGACCAACAAGTCCTAATTCTCTCAAGTCAAGGTTAGGAAAAAGACTTACCTCTTTGCGCAACCAACTCAACAATCAACCACGACTTTTCCTTTCGAACAAGCCTCCAAAGAACCAAATCTAGGCAAATATCATTCAAACAATTCAAAATAAACTTTAGAAACTACCCACGAGTGAAAGAAGTTCAATCTTTGATGAATTTGAAAAAGTCAGCTAAAGTTAACCACGGGCCCGCTTGGTCAAAATTCGAGATTCAAACCAAAATCCGAATGCCCATACACCCCCGAGCCTAGTTATGTCATTTGTTTCGAAATCCAACCTCAATTTGAGGTTTAAATCTCAATTTTGCACAATCCCTAAATTCTACCCAAATTCCTAATTTCTACCATGGAAATCCTAAATTTGATATTAAAAACTCATGAAAAGTGATGGAAAAATTAAATATAATGGATTAGAATTACTTACCAATAAATTTGGGAAGAAAAAGTTCTTCAAAAATTGCCTCTAGAGTGTTTAGGGTTGAGAAATAGTATAAAATGAGTTAAGTCCCGTTTTTCCCCTTTTACCCAGCTGTAGGTATCGCAATTGCGAATTCTTATTCGCAAATGCGGCATTACTACCGCAAATGTGAATTGCTTCCCTTCGCAAATGCGGATACACTCTTCGCATTTGCAAAGATGTTTTAGATGGCCAGTGGTCGCAAGTGCGAACAAAGCGTTCGAAAAAGCGGCCTTAGACAGTTTGCAAACGCAAACCATTTTCTCGCAAATGCGAGGTCACCCAGCCCCTACTCGCAATTATGAAATCTTGTTCGCAAAAGCGAGGCTCGCAAATGCGAGCAAAACCTCGCAATTGCGAGATCTGCAACAGACACTAGAAACAGGAGATGCACCAGCAGTCCTCAAACCATCCAAACTCATCCGTGACACATCCGAAACTCAATCGATCCCCTCGGGCTCCAAACCAAACATGCACACAAGTGTATTAACATCATAAAAACTTGCTCGCTACCTCAAGCCATCAAAATAACATCAAATAAAAAGAAACGATCATCAAAACTCATGATTTTTAACTTGAAAACTCATTTTCACATTTCTTCACATAACGCGCCAAAATGCGTTTGGGTCACTCCGTATCCCAATCAAAAGTGCGTACAAGTCCAAAAATATCATACGAACCTATCGGAATCGTCAAAATACCGATCTAAGATCCTTAACCAAAATGTTGACCGTGGTAAACTCAAGTTTCATTTTAAGCCTAAAATTACTTTTTCTTCAAATTTGTACGTAAAAGCTTTCTGAAAAATGGCACGGACTACGCACGCAAATCAAAAAAATATCAAATGAAGCTATTAGAGGTCTCGGAACATAAAAATACAGGCTAATACTCAAAGCGACCTATCGGGTCATTAGTAGAACTTTCTGGTATGCAGTTTGTGTCCATCTTCGTTATATTTTATATTTTCCTTTTCATGTTAAGATTCAAAATTTTCTATTGATTAATGAATTTCAAAAAAATTTTAATCATAAAATCAGAAAGTTCTCTTCTAATGGCATATTCTCACTTTCTTCGGCAAGCACATTGAAATATTTTCTAATTCAAGTTAAATTTCAGATCTGTTACTATTAAGTTGATAGCCTGATTTTCATTTTTGTTATTCATTAAAACAATTACTTTTTAAAGTTAAATTTCGAATAATAGTCAAGGTAATTTCAATTTTTACTGATTTTTAATATATCTGAAGGATATGTATATGTTTAAAATTTGAAGATAGATTCATATCTTTACTAATTATGTTGACTCTTATTTAGTAGACTCGATGAATATCTTTAAGTATAATACAATTCTCTTTTAATGTTAAATGGTAGATTTGTTTCTATTTGTGCAAGTGAAGAATTTGATTTAGTTGCCGCAAAAAAATGACAGAATTTGGTACCTCACTAACGTTCCATCAAATTATGTTCTCAACTGTTAATTATTATTTGGTAAATTTAATTAAGTATATTACCCTTTTACCTTTTAACTTAAAATTTTAGATTTCATTGATGTTACTGATGTGTAAATCATATCCTAAGTATCAAATCAATTTAAAATTTTTACTATAATTATTAATAATAAGAAAAGATTACTTTCTATTGCAATATTTGGATAGAAATTTAATTACTTTATGAATAAGTTTTTAACATCTGTGTGTGTACATATGCATAAAATCATCACAAAGTAGATGCAGTAAGTACCATCGCTGAAACAAAAGAAAAAAATAACAAAATAAAATCATACACCAATAATATGAATTTGAAATCTCATGTTTTGTCGCGTAGGACTCCGAAGTCGATATTTTTGAAAGATGATTCACTTATGAAGAACTGAGTGAGTTATCTGCACTATCTCGAGGGGCCTGTGACGAGGATGACACTCCTTTTTTCAATTGCGTCAACCAACTGTACACACTAAAGACAAAGGAATTTAACCAAGCTTCAAACTTGATTACATCTGCATTGAATTGGTCAATATATTCCCACCAACTTATCTGTTCAGTTTCACTCAATTGGTAAAAAAAGTATTTGACTGATCGCAGCTTTTTCTATTATTTTACACCCTTTAAGCATATTGTACCTTTGTTTAAATTATTTTGTGTATGTTCAACAATAAGTTTTTCTCTTTCACTTAATTCTACATTAGGATTCATAAAGTGATCTAAGGCTGCATTAGTCGTTGATTGAAAAAAATGTTTATTAGTCGGCAAAAAAAAAGTAACTATACAAATATCGACGCCAAATTCTCTAACCAATTCACTTACTTTCTTATATAAGCATGAACGGCGATTTGTGAACGTAGCATATCTTTCTTTTTCTGTTCTATTTTTACTATAGGAATTTTTTGGCTCCCTGCAGTCTTCTTATCCTCCATTGTCGGAATAAAATAAAATCTATTGATCAATTATTTCTAGGAAATATGACTTAACAATTTCTTATTTGTAAGTCACATTTCTTGGAACAATTGATCAATGTATTTTATTTTATTCCTAGGGGATAAGAAAACTGCATGGCGCCAAAAAATTCTTATGGTAAAAATAGAAGGGAAAGAACACAGGTATTCTACATTTTCAAAATACCGTTTATGCTTATATAAGAAAGTAATTGAACCGATTAGAGAATTTGGCACAAATATTGGTATTGTTTTTTTGTGCCGACTAATAAATCATTTGTTTTCATCCGATGGATAATGTAGTCTTAGATCACTTTTTGAATCCTAATTTTGAATTAAGTTATAGCAAAAAACTTGTTGCTGCACATAAATACAATAATGTAAACCAAAGCTACAATATGCTTAAAGAGTAAGAAATAATAGAAAAAACTGAATTCTGTCAAATGCTTTTATTTGGATAGCTGAATGAAACTGAACAGGTAGGTTGGTGGAAATTCATAGACCAATTCAATGCGGATGATATAACCAAATTTGAAGCTTGGTTAAATTCCTTTTGTCGAAAATTTAGTTTTGATGATTAATAAAGTTATGCCCCGATAATTCTATGACATGGGGCTATTGGTGGTTCTTGTATAGCACAGAGTCCTAATAAGGATAAAATTCATTTTCACGCCAAATGAGGATGTATTTTAACTGTACTGACCTGGAAGCCATGTGATAATGTTAGAAAATCGTGGCAGATTTTTCTAGCTTGAGTTTAGGCCAAAATTCAAGGAAGTAATAGAACTAAATTTTACTTTTTTGGTAGATCGAAAAAAAATCTTTTTACTTCTTTTATTTTTAAGAATAGGAGATTTGGTTCGACATGATTAACACTCTTCTATAACCCTAGCCATCTATTATGTATTCATCAATATAGTATTAGTTTATTTTTTTTGCAGAGGATATGCACCTACACACAAAAAACTGAGAGATTCTTTACATGTGCAACAACTTTTGTAACAACAAGAGAAAGACAAATTGAAAAATCAAGTTCCAGCAACTGATTCAAGTCTATCTTTTTTTGTCTTGATTTTGTAATAGGTGATTGAGTTGTAATCTTACATATTCTATTCTAGGAATGGTTTATAAAAACTATTGAGTGACAATCCTTTTGTTCTAGACTAAAAGATTAGTTTAGAGTGTGTAGCTACAATCATCTAGGTTGTAGGCTATTTGAGTGATTAAATTTGGTCTCTTATATTATAAAGGAGTTTTGTAACCTGAAACTGCTCTTTGCATTTGTGGCACACCATTTTCTCGTAAAAGTAGGTTTTGACATGCGAAAACTCTTTTAAATGGGATTAAAATAAAAGAGTCATCACCTAATAATTTTTCAAGATGTGTTAGAAAATATTTTTGTGAATAACTCCGATAAAACCAGTTTGCGGCACCAAAAATTTGGTAAGAGTTCAAACTACCTTGAAGAAAATATATTAGATACTCTTCGAAATTCACAAATTGTGGTTCCTGACCGAATTTTAAGCTATGTGGGATTACTAGGGTAATTAAATTATTTTAAGTGAGAATGTGAATTAATTATTGATTAATCTAAGTGAAGTTTTTAATTGATAATTGATTAGCCATATTGAACAAAGAAGTAATTATAAATACAAATTGGGAAGATCTTCATAACACAAAATAGTGGTCATATCCATACGAAATCGTTTATGGCGAGACATAACCAAATATGTAATTATCCTACAATGGTACTAAATGAAAGCAATCTTGAGATAGTAATTCAAGGGACTTAAGTTTTTAAGCCTAATACATCTCCCCTATAAAGTCTTCTAAGACTTTTATCGCAAAGAGTTCGATGGCTATTCGGGTCATTTGTGCTCCACTACGCCTCATTACTTTTTTTAAGTTATTACCTAAAGCGCTGTAATAACCTGACCGGTCGTTTTAAACTCTAGCATGTCGCTCGGTGGTTTGAGGCCTTGATTAGCTTCACTTCATGTTTTATGACTTGTACGCGTAGTCGGAATCAAATTTCGGGAAGTTCAGAGTTGAATAGAATGGAAACTTCTAATTTCGGAAGTTTTAAGTTAGGAGAATTGTCTAAGGTTTGACTTTTAAGTAAACGACCTCGAAATCGGGATTTGAAGGTTCCAATAGGTTCGTATAATGATTTCAGACTTGGGCGTGTTTCGGGTGGAGTATCGGGTGGTCCAGGAGCATTTCAACGCTTATTATGGAAAGTTGGCATTTTGAAGGTTTTAGAATTTTATAAGTTTGGTTTGAAGTGGATTTTGATGTTACCGATGTCCGTTTGATGTTCTGGGCTTTGGAATAGGTTCTTATCGTGATTTATGACCTGCACGCAAAGTTTGTTGTCATTCCGAAATGTTTAAGTATGAATCGGACGCGTTCGTCGAAGTTTGAATATTTGAAAGTTTAAAGAAGGTTTCGATCATCGATTCATAATTTTGATATTATTTGGTGTGATTTGATGCCTCAAGTAGGTTTGTGTTATATTTTGGGACTAGTTTGTATGATTGGACGGGGTCCTGGGGGCCTCAGGTGTTTTTCGGATGCGTTTAGATGGTGTCGCGCTCTTATTTGATGTTTCAGCATCATTTCTTTAGGTTAAAGGGCACTATATTGAGAAAATGACCTTTGATTTGTGATTAGATTAAACCATTAGATCCTATCGTAATTACAGAGCCATATCAATAAGAATCGTCGAATTCCTATGTCGCATAAGAGAGTTATGCCCATTTCCGTGTCGTACAAAATTGTTGGTTTCTGGTGCGAAGCGTTGTTCTTTGCGAATGCGAAGAAGGATTTTTGGGTTGACCGGTCAACGCAAAAAATTTCTCTTCGCGAACGCGAAGGTCTCCCGCGAAGACGATGAAGAAAAATCATCTAGCCAATGTTTTAAACCGAGAATTTTAGTATTTTGGGCATATCATGAGTTCTTGAGTTCCGTTTGAAGTGATTTTCGCGGCGTTGTTCTCGTCTCATCAAGGGGTAAGTATATGACCTTTATTTTGATGTTTCTGCATTATTTTTCTGTTGGTTATTATTTTTATCTATGTTTGGATTGTAAAAATTGAGATTTTGAGCCCCAAAGTTGAGAAATGGTAAATCCTTGATTTGAGGGTCGATTCATGGACGAAATTGGATAATGTTCTGTATATAGACCATATGAGTTATGGGTAATATTTATTTTTAATAATTTTCAAAATCTGGGCATGTGGGCCCGAGGATTGACTTTATTGCCTTTTCGAGCGGAGTTGGGAATTGTTATAAATAAATAAATTATGATGTTGGAGTATATTTTTATTGGGTTTTCATGAATTTTTGACTAGTTCGGATCTATGGACTTTTGGTTTGATGTCTTAGATAGGCGTTGGAGACGGTTTTGGAACTTCGAAACGAGGTAAGTCTCCTGTCTAACCTTGTGAGGGAAAAATTAACCCGTAGGTATTATATTCTTATGTGCTACATGTTGTGAGAGCTACGCACGTATGAGGTGATGAGTGTCCATGAGTATGCTAGAATTCCTGATTTTGTCCGGGTAGACTTAGGTTCACACCATGCTATAATTGTACTATGTGAGTTATCCCTGCTCGTTTAAATTCCTTTATTTCGCGTTACGACTTGAGACTAGACTTGCATAGGGTGATAGACTCGCTATTGTAGAGATGTGATGAGCTACTTGATAATCCGCGGAATAATATGTGCTTCCCTTATTAATTTCTCCTGCATTGTGCGCATTCATCGCAAGGTTTTTCTTAAAATTCATAACTCACACGTTTATTCATGAGTGAGGTCAGGGATCCATTAAAGCTTCTTACTATAATGGGATCAGGTCGTTCGCCTCTGTAGGATTATGTACCACACTCTTATGGGAGAGGGTCGTTCGCCTCGGTAGTATAATAGATGCATCTATAGTTCATGTCGTTCGATCCTCGGCAGTGCACATATTATGGTGGGATCGGGTCGTTCGCCGCGACATTTCTATTAAACACTCTTATGGACCGGGTCGTTCGCCTCGGCAATGTCGTGCGTAATATTTGATAAGAAATCAGCGTATCCGTATTTGTTTTTCCTGATTTGAGTTGTGACGACCTATCTGGTGAGGTCCATTTTACATATACTCCAGTTGAGGAGGTAACTGGTAATTGAGAGCTTAAATTTACCTTTCAGAGGAGGATTGTACCTCGTATTTATATTGGTTTATAGCGTTTATTTACTCTTCCTCATACTTGTTTACTTCTTACTATACATGATTTATTGGACCGCTAGTAAGTGTCGATGTCGACCTCTCGTCACTACTTCTACGAGGTTAGGCTAAATACTTACTGGGTACGAGTTTATTTATATACTCATACTATACTTCTTCACTTATTGTGTAGGTTTACATTTCTGGTGGTCTCTTGGGCACAGAGGCGTAGCTATTGCAAGGACTTTACGGTGAGCTGCATTCTACATTACGATCAGCAGGATACCGAATCTCCATTAGCGTTATTTATATTCTCCTTTCTAACTTGTATTCCAGACAAATATTGTATTTTATTATATTTCCTAGTTGATGCTCATGCACTTGTGACACCGTATTTTGGGGGTTCCTACTGGTTGTTTAGTATGGTAGTTCACGTAATTATTATCATTTCACCCTGGAATCTTCATTTTATACTATTTAATTAATGAGAATTACGATTTCAAGTAATAAAAATGAGTAATTGAGTTGATCAATTACCGTTGGCTTGCCTGACGGTAGCATTAGGCGCCATCACGACCTATAGTGGATTTTGGGTCGTGGCAAGCACATTAATTGATTCCAAAACACGAATACAACTAACTGTCCCTTTCTATAGTCTCGGAGACATTGAAAACTATCTAAAGGGTGGTTCTAGACTTAAAAAATACTTAAATTTTCTATTCTAGTTACTTGTTAACATGACATAAAGGGAACAAGTTGGACTTAAACAAATAGCACATAATCAAGCAAAGTGTCACGACCTGAATGGTTGTTTTGAGTATTAGAACTTCTTTCCCCAATCTGATGCCCCCGTATGTTTATTTGATGTTTATGACTTGCGAGGATGTGTGGTTTGGTTTCATGGGGTTCGAGAGTGATTTGGAATACTTAATTCCATTTTCGAAGTATTAAATTGTAAGAGTTGACCAAGGTTTGACTTTTATGTAAATAATCTCGGAATAGGGATTTGATGGTTCCAAGAGGTTGGTATGGCAATTTTGAACTTAGGCATAGGTTCAGATTTTGTTTTGGATGTTCTTAGAAAACTTTAACTCTATTTGTCGAATGTTGACAATTTGAAGAATTGAAGAGTTCTTAAGTTTGACCAATAATTGACTTTGATAATATCAGACTTCGATTGTTGTTCGGGGATCGTGGATAGGTTTATCTTGTTGAATTGAATTTGTGTACAGAGTTTGGTTGTGATCCAAAGTGTTTAGGCATGAATTGGATGCTTGGTTAAAAGTTTGGAAGTTTAAGAACTTAAGAGAGTTCAATGTGTGGTTTGACCTTTGATTCTTAAATGCGATAATTTCCTATGTGCTTGGAAGCCTTGGATAGGTTCGAATGGTGTTTATGACTTGTTGGTATGATTGGAAGGAGTCTCAGGTTAGTTTTTGACCACCCCGAGCATGTTTGAGGTGGCTGATGTTTTTGTGTCTGGTGTGCTTCGCGATCGCGGAAGGTTATTTGTGCTGGGCAATTTCTCATCGCGTTTGATGAAGGGAAGTCATGTTCAAATGAAGGAGGTAATCTGGAGCTTAGCCTTTGCGTTCGCAAAGTGTAGGTCGTGTTCAAGAAGTGTAGGTCGCATTTGCAATACGTGCTGGGCAGGGGCCATGACCCAAAACTCGAAAATCGGTCGTGATGTGGCCTAACTCACTTGTTAGGCAAGGCAAACATAACAAAATAGAACATAATAACAAAATTAAAATAAATAATATAAATCCAAAGCAAAGTGACATCAATAAAATTATGTCAATAAATACAATCCCCTAGAACTAGTAATATAGAGTCATAGGTTCTAACATAGAAGTACAAGCCTGGAATACAAAATGAAAATATTGTTTGAATGAGAACAACAGTAAAGATGAAAAGAGACGCCAAAGACTGCTATCGAGATGCAGCTCTACCTCGTCTCTCAAAGATAATCACAACAACAAAATACAACTACCCTCAGCTCGGTCCAATACCTGGTTCTGCACAATTAAGTGTAGTATGGGTACAACTGACCCCATGTACTTAGCGAGTATTATAACTAACCTCGGTGAGGTAATAAAGGCATGAATTATTAATAATACTTGCTAATAACCTGCCCAATTCATAAAATTTCACAAGCATGTAGCAATAATGTTATCAAGTCATAAATTATGAATAAAGTCATCTCTGTACACATGCGATAAAGTGCCCAACTCTGTATCAATTAACAATCCATCATATAGAGAAGATATGGACAAAAATGCATGTATACATTCCTGATCTAGCATATAGAGAAGATATTCAAATAAAACATGTATACATCCAAGGAAATTACAAGTAGAGGAGAAATGAAATAACCAAATCAAAAACTAGCCAGGTTTTCTCATACCGCGGGTACACCATGAAGAGAGAAACATGAGAGCGTGAACCTAGGGGTATGGATCCTTATCCACATGTTGCATAGACAACTCACGTGCCAAATGTAACTACCGCACAGACAACTCATGTACTAACATAACTCAGATCCGTACGGACCACTCACGTGCTATCAACCCAATCCATATCACACAGAAAAGCGTATATAAGAATACGTGTAGATAAACAATTGATATCAAATTACATACTCATAGACTGATATAAGTGACATGCTAAGGTGTGGGCATGTGTGAAGTGTACTACCATAGTTCAAATCAGGCGATTACGCAACAAGAGTAGTCATTAACATGTTTGAACAGGAGATCAACCAACAAATAATCTCTAACATGATTCAATTAGGTTACAAAGGGAGCACAACATAAGAAACCTGATAAATGAAGCTTAACAATCAATTCAAGAGATATAGTAACCAAATCACTACCTCGAGCATGGATAATACCCCGAGGATGCACATGGGCTCAATCCCCACTCATGTGCGCCATACATAGCGCGTAGCCAACACTAATAATTCAGAAAACTAGTGCCTCAACCAAGTTTAGGTAAGATACTTACCTCAAGAAAGCTAAATCAGTACTCTAGAAATCCCTTCCCGCATGAATCAACCTCCGGACGCCTCGAATCTAGCCAAAACAACTTAATAATATCAATAAAAGCCATAGAAAACAAGCACAAACAATAAAGCTATGATCTTGACACAATTTTGCAAAATCAACCCAAGAAGTCAAACTAGGGCTCACATCCCGAAACCCGACAAAAGTCACAAATCACGAACATCCAATCCAATACGAGTCCAAATATGTGTGTTTCATCCAAATCAAACCTCAAATCGACCCCCAAATTACCAAATCTCACTCTCCAAAAGCCATAGCAACCCCCCCCCCCCCCCCAAATTCCTCCTTAAATTCACATAAACTAGGTGTAATAATCCATGGCAAATCAATATCTAATATCAAAATCGAGTAGAGATTACTTACCCTTTCAATTGTAGTGTAAAACCCTCCAAAAATCGCCTCTAGCCGAATTCCAAAACTCCAAATAATGAAAAATGACCAAACCTTCGAAATAATGATTTCACATTCGCGAAAAACTTACAGTATATGCGGCTTCGCTTTTGCGGAGAAAATCCCGCATGTGCGATCTCACTTAAATACATGGCCAACCGCATATGCGGACACCAAGCCGCATCTGCGAAGCGCTTCTGCAGTGACTGCCTTGCAGGTGTGCCATCGCATCTGCGGTAAAGTTCTGCATCTACGGACTCTGCTCCCAGGCCACCTCCTTCACTTTTGCGCACAAAATTCCACAGATGAGCCACCGCATATGTGCATCTCCCTTGGCAGGTGCGATTGCACTAGACCTGCCAACCATCACCCAAGCTCAACCACCTTCCGGGTGGTTCGAAACCCACCCGATCCCCTCGGGACCCCGCCTGAGCATACCAACAAGTCGAAAAATACAACACGAACCTACTCAAGGTCTCAAATCATACAAATTAACATCAAAACCACTATTCAAGCCTAAAGACTAATCAACTTCCAACTTTTCAAAACTCATGTCGAACCACGTCTAATCATCTCGGAATGACCTCATATTTTGCATACAAGTCCCAAATGACATATATAACAAACTTATTCCAACTCCCAGAACCATAATACAAACCCGATATCAACAAAGTCAACTCGCAGTCAAACCTATGAACCTTCCACACCTTCAAGTTTTCAACTTTCGCTGAATAAAAACCAAATAAATCTAGGAACCTTCAAATCCAAATCCAGACATATGCCTAAGTTCAAAATAACCATACAAATCTATTGGAACTATCAAAATACCGTTGTAGGATTGTCTATCTAAAGGTAAAACTCGGGTCAACCTTCACAACTTAAGCTTCCAACTTTGGGGCTAAGTGTCCCAATTTAATCCAAACCTTTCCCAAACAAAACCAACTGTCCCCGCAAGTCACATAACGATAAATAAATATATTTAAAGCATTAAATATGGGAAACAGGGCTACAATATTCAAATTGATCGGCCGGGTCATTACATTATTCCTCTTTTAAACAAACGTTCGTCCTCGAACGAGTCTAGAATCATACCTAAAGTGCCGAAAAGGTGAGGATACCTGCTCCTCATATCATGCTCGGTTTCTCAAGTCACTTCCTCGACCGGTTGACCCCTCCACTAAACCTTCATCGAAGCAATATTCTTCATCCTCGGCTAGCGAACCTGCCTAACCAAAGTGGCCACTGGCTCCTCATCATAAGTCAGATCCTTGTCCAACTGCACCGAACTGAAATCTAACACATGTGACGGTTCCTCATAATACTTCTGGAGCATGGAAACATGAAACACTGGATGAACTCCAGATAGACTAGGTGGCAAGGCAAGTTTGTAAGCCACTTTACCAATCCTCTCCAAGACCTCAAATGGACCAATATACCGAGGCTCAACTTGACCTTCTTCTCGAACCTCATCACACCCTTCATGGATGAAACTCTAAGTAGAGCCTTCTCACCTACCATATATGCCACATCACGAGCCTTCCTATCAGCATAACTCTTTTGCCTGGACTGTGTTGTACGTTGTCGCTCCTGAATCAATTTCACCTTCTCCAAAGCATCACAAACCAAATCAGTGCCAACCAACCTAGAACTCCCTAGGCTCACACCAATCAATCAGAAACTCTGCTGACGGTAGAAACTGATCCCACTAACCCCCAAAATCAATGACACGAGCTCGTAACATGTCCCCCAAGATCTGAATAGTACGTTGGGATCGCCCGTCTGTCTAGGGATGGAATGTCATACTCAACTCGACATGTGTTCCCAACTCACGGTGCATTGCTCTCCAAAAATGCTATGTAAAGAGTGCCTCATTATGGGCACACGATAAAGGCGAACAATATCTCCAAGATAAATCCGAGCCAGCTGCTCTGAAGTATAGGTAGTCTTGACTAGAATGTAGTGTGCAGACTTGGTCAGTCTATCCACAATGGCCCACACCGCATCAAATCTCCTCAAGGTCCGTGGAAGCCCAACTACAAAACCTATAGTGATTTTTGGCTATAATTATATATTTTTGATACATTATTTACCTTACATTTTGGTGCTTTAATGCTACATTGTAATAATTTATGCTTAATTGAGTTTAATTTATGTGTAGGTACTTTGAAGATGAAATTTGGAGCAAAATGAAGAAGTAAAAGTTAGTTATGCATGGCAACGTAAATACAATTTGAGGCATTGAAGACTGGAGTTATAGAATTGAATGTGGAACTCTTTGTTCTCAAATTGGAGAATCATTACAAGAGTTAAATTAAGCCAAGTCCAAATAGTATGTGGCAGCAACTGCAAATGTGTCACAACCCCAATTTCCCACCTTCGGATGTCGTGATGGCACCTAGTTTCTATGACTAGATACGCCTAACATTTAATAATAGCTTAACAGAAATAAGAAACTAAATACTAAAATAAATCCGATAAGTTCATATTAATTTCCAAAATAGAACTTCAACAACATAATTTCCAAAACCGGTGGAACTGAGTCATAAGCTCCACAGAATGTTCTAAAACCTCTACTACAACACTGGCTGATAAATGAAATAATAGTAATAAGAAGAAACCAGATGGTGACTCTGAGGCCTGCGAACGTCGGGCAGGTATATCTTGAATTCTCCGGAAAGTAGCTAATCAATCAATCACTAGCATTCAGCATGGGCGGACGTGCCTGGATCTGCGCAAAAATATGCAGAAGCGTAGTATGAGTACACCACAATGGTTCCCAGTAAGTATCAAGCCTAACTTCGGTATAGTAGTGACGAGGCCAGGTCAAGACACCTACTAGAATAAAAGAGAACTAACAGAGCATAGCATGATCTAAATATGGAAAGTGAGGAAGTACATGACAAGTATACAGTTCAATAATGTAAGCTAACAACGAAAGTTTAAGCGGTAAAGGCAACAAATAGTAAATACATGATGAAACAATGGGGAAACAAGTACGTGTAATATCAAGTAAGGCAATGGAGAAACAATAAGAAATATTCAACCAACAAGCCTTTTTAACATAGAGTGCACAACAAGAAATCACAACCGAGGTACCGCCCCGTTTCTAAATTTCACGAATTCAATCACAATCTTTCCTTGTATCACTGCGTGAGCCTTGAATTTATTTTTGAAAATCATTTTCCTGAAATAGCTACACGCGCTTTAGCCCACCTTATCTCACCGTGTGGCTTCAAGTATTTCCCCTACTAGCAACACGTGTATCAAGCCCACCTTATCTCACCGCATGCATATCAACCCCTAGCCTTATACTACCGCATGTGTATCAATATCACAACATAATTACAACTCGCACCACAAGTGACCATATGCCACAACTTGCCACAAGAATCAACAATACAAATATTTCCACAACAAATAGCCCATGGCTCAACCACAATGTATACAAGAATCTCAACAATAACAAAATGAATGTGGATTGCTCAACAAGAAAGACATCTCAAAAATTAACAACTTCACCTCAATGTAATAACAACTTTTATAACTTCAACACCAATAACTGAACAAGAAGTTATTCCACAAAATAACAACTTCAAGTAAAAGTAATTCAACAATTTAAGAGGTAACAAGACAATAAGGAAGGCCATAACTTCAACTAAAGCATATAAGAGCGAAATAACAAGTAAGCGGTAGAACAAGTGTTAATAATGTCGAATAAGCATGTAAGGGTAGATTAACACATGTAAGAGTAGATTAACAATGAGGGATATAACATGTTATGACGATTCAATTAAACGCATGGAAAGAGTCTAAATAGCCTAAATCGGTCAAATACCACATATAGCCCGTGTACCCACTCGTCACCTTGCGTACACGGCTTTCACATAGCACAATAGCACAATCAACCCAAGTCCAAAGGGGAAGTTTCCTCCACACAAAGTTAGGCAAGATACTTACCTCAATTAGGCCAACTCAAACCTCGGAAATAGCCTTTCCCCTAAATTCACCTCCACACGGCTCAAATCTAACCAAAATTGACTTAATAACATCAAACAATGTAAGAGAAATCAATTACAATAGACAAAGCTATGATATTTATACATTTCTCAAAAGTCAAAAGTCAACCCGAGGAAAGGTCAACAAAATTCGAGTCCAAATCGACTCTCAAAACTCAGTTCTTTATTTTTTTCAAAACTTTGACATTGGGAAAGAGGAAATTGGGAAATATAGTTAATATAGTTAATATAATCATGATTTTAAATATAATATATAATCATGAAATATAGTTAGAAATTGATTTAAATCACTTACCCAATATTTGTAGATGAAAATCCCCTCTCCAAATCGCCTCATACCGAGTCTAGGGTTCTAAAATGTGAGAAATGAGACTAAATCCTAACTTTTCAGCCCTTAAGTTCAGTTGCAGGTGTCACATTTTTGAACCCTCGCATTTTCTGAACATGGATCGCATTTGCGAACACTGACAAACTCCTCAGAAGTCGCATTTGTGACGAAGTCTTCGCAATTGCAAAGCTGACACCTTCCGCAAAAGAGACCAATTGATCGCAATTACGAACCTTTCCCAAGCCTGCTGACTTCACAAATACGAAGGGGAAAGTCGCATTTGCGACATCTGATCACCCACTATCCCCCGTCGCAATTGCGAGGCTGGTGCTCGCAATTGCTACAACAGAGCACCAACACACCAGTAATTCTATTTTCAGTCCAAATCATTCTTAATCACGTCCGAAACTCATCCAAGTCATCAGGTCTCCAAAGAAAACATCCACACAAGTCTAAAAACATCATACAAACTCACTCGCACAATCAAAACACAAAAATAACATCTAGAACTACGAATCGGACATCAAAACACATTAATTTTAAAGTAAGGTTCAAGAACTTCTAGAATTGCAACTAAGCGTCCGAATACTATCAAATCAACTCCAATTGATACAGAATATTGCAGACAAGTTCTAAATTGCATAAAAGACCTATTCCAACTCCCAAAACTAAATTCCAATCCGATAGCCAAAAGTCAACCTACAGACAAGCTTTTAAACCTCAAATTGCCAATTTTCGCCAAAACAAGACAAATCAATATGCGGACCTCTGAATTCGATTTTGGGAATATGACCTAGTCCAAAATCATGATGCGAAGCTATTGGAGACATAAAAATACCGTTCCGGGGTCAGTTTTCACAAAAGTCAAAAATTGGTCAACATAATCAACTTAAGTTTCTAAGCCAAGAATCAAATGGTCCAAATCAACCTGAAATATTTTCGGAACGAAACCAATCAACCCCGTAAGTCATGAAGCCAAAAGTACACATGTGTAAAGAATCAAAAGGGGAAACGGGGCATAATAATACAAAATGACTAGTCGAGTCGTTATAAAATGTGATTGGAAAGACAACTTAACATTTAAATTATGGAAGGCATTAAAGTTTCGTTACAAGCACATATAGCAACGACAAGGAATGGAAAAGTTCGGAAAAAAATGAATTGAAGCAGCAAAACATGTACAAAGAAGCAGGCGATACGAGAGTTATTCCTTGCGTTTAGCCTCACGATGCATAGTCTAGCATTGCGTTCTTCGCGTGTTTCGCGTGGCGATGCGTGGCATCTATTTCTGAAGTTATTTTGTTTACTTTTTGGTATTGCACTTGATTATTTCATCTAGGTGTGTACAGGTAAAATCGGGGGCAATGTTTTCCACGTTCCCCAATAAGGAAATAAAAGAGGATCCTGGTTTGATGTAACTACAAGCAAGGCCGAAGGATTTCTCGTATCGAAACTCGGGAGGAGTGAACGATGTATATGGGATCGGGCACGGTGAAACAACGGAGCTAGACCAAGTAAAGTTTTGAGACCACGGGAAAAGGAAGAATGATTGGGTATGACAAGTAGGGAGCCGTAATATTCGCCCTCAACCAGATATTATGGTGTAAATACCGTCCCATATCAATTGCGGATCAACATTTATCGAGAAAAAAAGAGTTTTACCTTATTTAGACTTGTATTAGGGCTGAAATTCCCCTACTATATAAAAGGTAGATTATTTTTTGAACACATTGTTGACACGTATATCAAAGAAATAAAAGTTTATTTTTGTCTTGTAAATATTGTTTAAAGTATTCTACAGTTATTCCCTTCTTTAATCGTAACCGAGCTTATATCTAGGGTCCGATCGAGGCCGAATTTCAGTGTTCAACTTAAGATCAGACTTGATTGTCACATTACGATTGGTCTGATTGTTCATTCTTTCTTTAATTTAATTATTTGATGTTATTAGATCATTCGTATTAAATTAAATCATGTATCCTTTAAACCACGTACAAATTTAATTGTTGCTCATTTTGAAGGGTAAACAGTTTGGCGCCTACCGTGGGGCTAAAGATAATAGTGATGATTTGATACGAATCTCCATAACACACCTTATTTTACACTTGTTTGTTTTGGTTTTAATTTCAGGTTATCCTAAGGATGTCAAATTCTCAGTCTGCTCACTTGAACGTTGCGTTGAGTCAGGCCATCACGGCGAGAACAATAACGTGATACCTAGCAATGGTGTGCCCCCTATTGATCCCAATGGTGTCCCAGCCGCCGGCCCGGTCGATGCTAACTCAGAGGTTTCCATTAACATCAATCTACCAACTGACCCCGAAAATAGCGTTCGCAGGGCTCCTCGACCATCGGTTCGAGAAGTTCCTGAAGGTGAAGGTGACGGGGTAAGCTTGCGGTTGATTTTTAAAATATTACAAGCTCAGCAAGAGGCAATAACGTAGTTACAGACTAGAGCCACGCCCCTAACAGGGTCGAGCCCGAGCAGACCAGGGAAAATACTCGGAGGGATGAATAAGTTACCATGAAACCAGGTGAATTCGAGCCCGGGGAAATTTTCAAGGTGATGAAGACTCTCGAAGCGTTGACAAAATGGATGGAGTCTGGCAAGAAAAAGATAGAGGCCAATGATAAGAAGTCTAAAACCTATTACTCCAGGGTCGATGATATTCCGGGAAAACCCCCGATATCGAAGGGGATAGACTCCAAAAAGTTCATTCAGAAGCATTTCCCCAGAGCGCGGCACCGAAGCTGATCCCGAAGAGGTTTCGAATGCCGACATTCCCAAGTATAACAGGACCATGGATCCAAACGAGTATGTAACCACCTATACATGCTCAATCAAGGGGAATGACCTAGAAGACAACGAGATTAAGTCAGTGTTACTAAAAAACTTTGGGGAAACCTTGTCCAAGGGAGCAATGATATGGTGTCACAACTTGCCTCCAAATTCAATTGACTCATTTTCTATGCTTGCATATGCTTTCACAAAGGCCCATGTCGGTGCCATCAAGGTCGAGGCGAGGAAGTCATACCTTTTCAAGGTCAAGCAGAAGGATAATAAGATGCTTAGGGAGTTCGTATCGAGGTTCCAGATGGAACGGATGGATCTGCCCTCGGTCGCGGGTGATTGGGACATTCAGGCATTTACTCAAGGGCTCAACCCCCGAAGTTCTGTGGCCTCTCAACAGTTAAAGCAAAACTTGGTGGAGTACTCGGCGGTCACTTGAGCCGATGTCCACAAAAGGTATCAATCGAAGATCAAAGTCGAGGACGACCTACTCAGAGCCCCCTTAGGGCCTGTTTACCCCAGGTAAACCAATGACAGGTCTTAGAGAATCATCGATCATGAGCCAAGGATGGTCCGTGATCGATACCAGCCGTACGGTGCGGATAAGAGGGGAAACGGATCCGGGAGCCCCCCGAAAAGGAACGATAAGGGAAATGATCAAGGACCGAGCAGCCGGGACCTGATGAGGAAAAGCGGGTTTGACAAGTCACTAGGGAGTAGGGAAGCACCGAGATTATCAGAGTATAATTTCAATGTAGACGCTGCAAGTATAGTATCGGCCATAGGACAGATCAAAGAGACCATGTGGCTTAGACCACTGCAGTCCGATCCCGCCTAGATAGATCATAGCTTGGTATGAAAATACCATGGTACTCACGGTCATAGGACCGAAGATTGCCGACAGCTAAGATAAAAAGTAGCTCGATTATTCAACAATGGGCACCTTCGGGAATTCCTAAGTTAACATACCAAAAACCACTTCCGAAATAGGGACTCCAACAAATAGGCCGAACAGGAGGAGCCCCAGCACATGAGCAACATGATCATTGGGGGAGTGGATGTACCCCAAGGGCCAATGATAAAACGCACCAAAGTTTCTATCATGAGGGAAAACTGCACTCGGGATTACGTCCCGGAAGAGGCCATCTCGTTCAGCGACTAAGATGCTGAGAGCATCATCCAATCTCACAACGATTCACTGGTAATATCCGTACTTATCAATAAATCTCGAGTTAAACGTGTGTTGATTGATTTAGGTAGCTCGGCCAACATCATTCGATCAAGAGTCGTAGAACAATTGGGGTTGTAGTACCAAATCGTACTAGCGGTCTGGGTATTAAACAGAATCAACATGGCGTGCGAGACCATGAAGGGTGAGATAACTTTACCAGTAAATACTATCGGGACCACCCAAGAAACAAAGTTCTATGTGATCGGGGAGGATATGAGGTACAATGCTCTGTTTGTAAGGCCATGGGTTCACAATATGAGAGCGGTGCTTTCAACCTTACATCAGCCGTTGAAATTTCCTACTCCAGGAGGGGTCAAAATAGTCTATGGGGAACATCCGGCCACAAATGAAATGTTTGTTGTCGACAAACTAATCCCGGTGCCCGCAGTTTTGACATCAAAAAGCAGGGGATTGACCGAAGAAAAGGGAACCTTTGACATATTGAGAAAGTACAACATGAAGCTAAACTTGGAGAAGTGTACCTTCGGGGTCAACTCGGGCAAGTTCCTCGGCTTCTTGGTGTCTAACCGGGGAATACAGCTCAACTCAGACAAAATAAAGGCCATAGAAGGCATCACCATAATTGACAACGTTAAGGCAGTACAAAGACTACAAGCGGATAGCCGCGCTGGGCCGATTTATTTAAAGATCGTCGGATAAGAGCCATCTATTTTTCTCACAATTGAAAAAGAAGAATAACTTCTCTTGGACCCCGGAATGCCAGCAAGCTCTAAAAGAACTTAAGTGATACTTATCGAGCCCTCCCTTGCTGCACACTCCGAAGGCGGACGTACAACAATACCTCTACTTGGCGGTTTCTAAGGTAGCGGTAAGTGGTGTCCTGGTCCGTGAAGAAGAAGGTACACAATTTCCTATTTATTTTGTTAGTAGAGACCTAGGCGATGCCGAAACAAGGTATCCGCAATTAGAAAAATTAGCGCTCGCCTTATAAAGCGCTTCTAGGGAATTAAAATCGTATTTTCAATGCCACCCTATATCTGTCGTGACCTCGCACCCGTTGAGGAATGTCATGCATAAGCTTGAGCTCTCGGGACGATTGGCCAAATATGCCATAGAAATTAGCGGGTACGATATTGAGTACAAACCCAAGACTGCCATAAAATATCAGATTTTGGCGTGACTTTATGGCCGACTTTACGTCGGCCTTGATCCCCGAGGTTAAGAATAAATTACTGCTCACTTCGGAGATTAGTTCGGGGATCTAGACCCTATTCACCGATGATGCTTCCAAAGCAAAGGGGTTACGGCTCGGTATTGTATTAAAATAGCCTACGGGTAATGTAATTAGACAGTCTATTAGAACTTTAAAATTGACTAACAATGAAGCCAAGTATGAAGCTATGATTACATACTAGATCTGGGTAAGATCCCGAGGACCGAAGTGATCGAGGCCAAATGTGACTCCCTCCTTGTCGTAAACCAAGTCAACGGGATATTTGAAGTAAAAATGGAATGGTTGCGGAGGTAATTGGATAAGTTTTAGGTGACCTTAAACCAATTCAAGGAATGGACTCTACAACATGTACCTCGGGATCAAAACAGCGAGGCCGATGCATTGGCCAACCTGGGGTTGTCTGTCAACTCCAATGAATTTGACTTCGAGACACTGGTGCAGTTGATGAACTCGGTGGTAGAAGAAGGTCGCGCCAAGGTGAAATTGACAAGCTGGACTTGGGACCGCAGAAAGAAGTACATAAACTACCTGAAGAAAGGAAAACTGCCACCGGACCCCAGGAAGTCGAGAGCCCTACGCGCCAAAGCTGTCAGGTTCAACTTGGTCGAGGGAAAATTGATCAGAAGATCCTTTTTCGGGCCACTAGCTAGGTGCTTGGGTCTGGGGTAGACTGAATATGCCATGAGACAAGTACACGAGGGAACCTGTGGGAACCACTCGGGAATCCCTAGTTAGGAAATTAATCATAGCCGGTTACTATTAGAACGAGATGGAGAAGGATGCGAAAGACATCGTACAAAAACGCAATGATTGCCAAAGACACGTCCCAATGATTTATAAACCAGGAGAAATGCTTCATCGTGTTCTCTCGACGTGTCCGTTTATGAAATGGGCGATGGGCATCATCGTTACCCTACCATGGGCACCCGGTAAACCCCAATACATGCTACTCATGACCGATTATTGCTCACAAGTGGGTCAAAGCTCAGGCGTTTGATCACTACCTCGGAGGAATCGGCCAAAGCTTCCTCTAACTTAGATTTCAACGCTGTATACTCCCGGCTGAGGTCATCCCGTTGTGAAATGGACTAACTCAGTTGTGCTCAGAGCTCATCATTTTTCCGAGACCATTTGTCGGCCTTATCCTTTGTCACCCAGAGCTGGTCCTTGACCGATGCCAACTCCTCTTTGGTAGCCTCATTTTTCGAGGACAGAAGGTCCATCCTGCTTCTCAATGTATCGGCCGAAGCTTTGAGCTCATCCATCTTAGCCTGGAGTTGGTCGATCAGGTCTATCTTCTCTTGGACCTGCAAGGTTGCAACGTTAGTTGCTTGCATAACCTCCTATTTTTAATTTCAAATATCCTTTCCTTCTCAGATACTTCGGCATGCTCCCATTTTGAGGATGAAGCCTCCCATTGAGCTTTTTCCAGCTCATCTTGAAGAATGGGAAGATCCCTGAGGGCCTCATCTTTTTGCTCACTGAGAGCCTTGTACATATCCTTTTGCCGGACTTGCTCCTGGAGCTCAAACTCGAGCTGGCTAACTTCCATCCGAGATCGATGGAAGCTTTCATGATGTAGCACTGAAGCCTGAAAAACAAATTAATGAAATCATGAAGATACGTTGAAGTTAAATGAGCTATAAAATAGACACAAGGAAAGGGAAACTCACCCGATTCAATGCCTGTTGTGCCTCGTTGAAGAAGCTCGGAGTGCTCACCTCGTTCATCTTCGCTTGATCCTCTCCGGTCACTAAGTAGCGAAGATAACTGGCCACACCAACCTGTTCGGACAGCACCGAGATATCCACCGGGATCGTAAACATGACCGTTCTTTTGTGGTCGGGATCCACGCTCAGAGCAAGGAACTACTTCACCAACTTTAGGCTCAAGCCAAGCCCGCCTGCTTCCTACGGAATATTTCTCTTCGGGATCTCCAGGGGACCGAACGCAGAGTAATTCTCCAATGTGCTAATATCCACATCATCAAAGAAAAGGTTAAGGGCCTCGTATGTGGCCCGTGCCATCTCCATCGGCTTCTCCTTGACGGCCTGAGCCTCGTCATATAAGGACTCTATATGGGATGGCGATTCCGTGATGTCAATGACATTGGCTGCTCTCCTCAGAACAGGGGTAGCTTCTCAGAAGACCGTAGCCACTGGTTTTGCTTCAGGCTCCCGAGCTAAAGAAGGGTTGAACTCTAGGTCACTGGCCGGCCCATGGGCGACGAACTCAAGCTCGTTATCTATGATAATACCTGAGCTGGTAGAGGGAGTCGAGGTCTGATACCCCGGCCTGGGTACTCTTCTTATGGCTTTTACGGGCCCAGACCGCTACCCTCTTCTTCTTGCCTTCAGCATCCTAGGAACCCAAAGACTTTCTCTTTCTTCTCTTTTTCTCCTCTTTCTTTGCAGCAGCTTCGGGATGTCCCGAAGTGGAGGGTTTATCGGGTGATGACGAAGCCTCATCCTTGTCCAATGCCCGGAGCTCAGTGGTCTTGGGCAAACCTATGAAAGAAAGAGATTGATATAGAGAAAAATGGTTGAATATGCAAGTAAGTTTGGTCGGGAAGAGCACTCACCATGGGAACGAGCCTCTCACTTGCCCTTCAAGAGATTGTGACATTTGCGCTCAAAATATGACATCTTCGTGCAGATCCCCTCGATCCACTCTTTGAAGCGGGGAACTGCATTGGGGACTTGGGCAACGGCTGCACGATGATAGAACCAAGGAATGAAGAAGAAGAAGAACAAAAAATCCAAAAGAAATTCTAAGTACTCAAAAGGGAGAAGGACTTATGGGCTAGGTTCCACTTTGAGCATAAATTCTTACCACAAACAAAAATTGTTTCTATTGTTCTCAATTGACATTATTTTGATCTTGTTACCTTTTAAATACTTTAATTATGAAATGAGCGCTAGAAGAAGTAATGAGGGAATTTATGTGGCTTTTGAGTGTAACCAATGAATGGAAGAAATGTAAACTTTTATTGTATGAAATACACCACTAGCGGGAGTTGTAGAAGAAAAACATTTGTTGTTGAAAAGAAAAAGAGAAAGAAATCTGAAAAACAAACATAGAAAGAGAAATAATATATCTTGTTTTTGCTAGTGGGTATGAATTAAAGTAGTTTTTAAAGAAAGAAGGAACATTGTTGGGGGTGATTTTGGTTGTGGAATTCCGTTGGGATTGAGAAATTTCCGCTTAAAGCTAATTTTGTGATGTATTAAAGTGCTTAGGAGGTTTAGTCACTATTCCTATATATATCCTACCGGTCCCTTAGCCCACATTACAACCATGAAATATCCTAATTGATTTTAGATCGAGCTAGCCTAGATTAGTAGATCTTTACATAAAGGGGAAGCCTAAATATATTTGATCATGAGATTCGAATGTGTGGATTCTACTTACTCTCTTGGATTTTGCTGTGAGGGCACATAGTTTCATGAGGGATAGGTTACGTTACTAAACTTTTCTACGATGTTGGGTGTACAAGCCATGAGTGCATTGTGACATTGAGTCGGTGTTTGAGGCTAAGATTATTGTAAGCATGTTGTCCTTATTGTGAATATTTTTTGTCACAACCCGATTTCTCATATAGGCCATGATGACACTCAACGTCGTCGCTAGGAAAGCCAACGGTGAACTAACCATGTAATTGTTCTTTTTAATGAGATTCCAAGTAGTTGAATTTCATTTATTAAGAAAATAAGGAGTAGAAAATTTGATAAAGTAAAGCGAAAGCTAATGTGTGAGCGATTCCAGTGAAATAAATGCTCCAAAACTATAAAGTCTACTAGCATGTATTCCAAGACCTGGTGTCACAAGTGTATGAGCAACTAGTGGAGTATACAAAACTCTAAACTACTGTCTGAATTAGAGTAGACAGAATATAAATGCGAAAGAGAGACTTTGGGTGTTGTAGAACGGAATTAGAAAGCAGCTCACCACTAGGCCTCGGGGTAACGGGGGTGTACGCCGAAATGACCGCCAGATGCACCTACCTCAGATACTGTATGATTAGTGCAGATGTGTAGCGTGAGTAGATAAACAACATGTACCTAGAAAGTTTCCAGTCTAACCTCGAAGAAGTAGTGACGAAGGGTCTACATTTATACTTACTATGGGCTAACAATGAAACACAAGAATGCTAAACAGGCATAGAATACGTGAATAATAATATTAGCACAATAGCAACAGTGATTAAATGATTCCTTAACTAATAGTAAATTCCAAAAGTCTTCCACTAACACATACTAATTCCAAATAAGCTCCGAACAAATAATTAAATTATGACCTCTCAATTCATGAAAATAATAGCAAGTGTATTCGGGCTTCAAGCATTAACACATACGATTTATGTCGAGGTTGTACGACCTGATCCAGAATAATGTGTACACTATCGAGGGTCGAGTGGCACGAACCATAGATGCATCTATTATACTTCCAAGGCGTTCGACCTGCTCCACAAGAAGAGAGAATACTTTATGAATCTCCGATTTAAAAGCTATTACCAGGCTTATACACAAAGAGGCACAATTTCTATTAACGGTCAAGTAACCCGCTAAAAACTCAAGTAAGTAAAATTCAATCTTTACGAATCCTTTATCAAGTTTCAATATAATTTAGGCACTTTAATTATCAAGTAGGGTGCAAACATTACAGGTATTTTATAATTTGTGTCCTAAACTACCCAGACTTAAGCATGATTAGTAGCTACGCATGAAATCCCGTCACCTCGTGCGTACGTAGCCCCTATAATTAGAAACAAATAGAAATTTAAATCACATATGGGGTAAATACCCTCTTACAAGTTTAGGCAAAAGACTTACCTCATCTCAAAGCTCACTTTTCGGCCCACAAATTCACTCTAAGGCCTCAACTTGGTGCTGAACAATCTGAAGTTAGCCAAATATTATATAAATTAATCAATATGCGCTCAAAAGTTAACAATTCAACTATTACAATGATTACCCAACCCAAATTGGAAGATTCCTAAAATTTATCCCCGGGCCCACATGCTCGGATTTCGGAAATATTTGAAGATTATTGTTACTCATAACCTCACGAACTCAAATATATAATTTTCACCCAATTTCATAATCATTTTCGTGGTCAAATCTCATTTTTATCAAAACCTAGGTTTTCCAACTAAACCCATAATTTCCACAATTTTACAAGTTAACAATCTACCCATAATCTATGTATTTAACTTACATTGGATAGAAATTACTTCCCTTCAATAGCTAGGTGAAAATCTCTCTCCAAGAAGCTCCAAAATCACCCAAGAGATGAAAGAAATGATTAAACAATTGCCTAAGTCCCGACTTAAAAGAACCTCACTGCCTAGCGATTTTCGCACATGCGCTACCACTATCGCACATACGACAATTTTCGCACATGCGCTACCACTATCGCACATACGGCTCCGCTTCTGCGAAAAAACCTTGCAGGTGCGGACCAAGCCCAGGGCTTCCTTCTTCTCTTCTGGGGGCAACTGCTCGCTTCTGTGAGCCCGCTTCTGAGGCGTACGCGTCGCATCTGCGACCTTCCCTGCTCCTGCGATCGCCTGCCTCACACCTGCGGTTTCACAGGTGCGGTCCCTGCCTCACTTCTGAAATCACTGGGCAGTTCACGCCAGGCCACTTCTGCGGTCAAAAAGCTCGCACCTGCGGCCAAAAATCTCGCAGGTGCGGAGGCACCATACCTGCTGCACCAGCAGTTATATCAAGTCCAAACTTGATCCGCGCATCGTCTGAATGGAACCCGAGGCCCCGCCCAAATATACCAACAAGCCCGTAAACATAAGACGGACCTGCTCGGTCTCTCAAAACACGAAAAACAACACCAAAACTAAGAATCACACCCTAAAACAAAATAGAATCCACTTATGAACTTTAAGTTCTTCTAACTTAGTCCGAACGCGCCGAATCATACTTAAACTACTCGAAAAGACACCAAATTTTACTCGCAAGTCTTAAATCACCATACGGAACTATTCCCAGCCTCAAAATCCCAAAGGGACCTTGATAACACCAAAATCAACTTCAAGCCAAATTTAAAGAACTTTAAAACCTTCAATGCACCAACTTTTAACTTTATACGCTGAAACGCTCCCGGGTCATCCAAAACCCGATCCGAACATACGCCCAAGTCCAAAATCATCATATGAACCTATTGGACCGTTAAATCTCGGTTCCAAGGTCGTTTACTACAAATATTGACCCAAGTCAAACTTAACCATTTTAAGCCAATATTAAGGAATTAAGTGTTCCGATTTCAACCCGAACCCTTCCAAACCCGAACTCACCATCCCCGTAAGTCATAAAACAGTAAAAGCACCTACGGGGAGTCTTATTTAGGGGAACAAGGATCTAGAAAGAAAAGCGACTGGTCGTATCGTTACATTGTTGAAATATGGCATAAAGTAAAAAAGAAGTTTGTGTTAAATGCATATGCTCTAGTTTAATTGATTGCTATCAACTATAGTCATAGGTGTAGTGTGTTTCGAATGTGTTAAATTTAAAGTGCTCAAGGATAGGGTAAATTGTTGGTTGACTCGAGGACGAGCAACATTTAAGTGTGGGGTAGTGATGTTTGTGTTTACCCCAAAATTAGTTAACAATTAAATTTGTACGCAATTTTAAGGATGCGTGGTTTAATTCAACCCAAATAATTAAGAATAGCAGATAAATGAATAAAGACAAAATAAACGATCAAACTAATCGCAATATTATGATTAAGCCTTCTCTTAGATTGAACAACGACTTCGTCCTCGATTGGACCCTCGGTTCGAACATAGTCGTGAATAAAGAACAATACAAGTGAACAAAGTTCTTCACAGTAGCTACATGATAAAAATAAACTTTTATTGCCATGAATTACGTGTTACAATGTGTCAGACTAAAGAAAAACTCTCCATTTATAAAGTAGGAGAGTTACAGTCCTAGTACAAGTCTATAAAAGGTGAAAATCTTCTTTTCCCGGAAATAGTTGATCCATAATCAACATCGAGCGAGATTCGCGCCGTGATATTCGGTTGAGGGAGAGTTTTGTGGCCCCCTATCTATCGTGCATAACCGTGCACCACATTTCCCAAGGTCTAGAAGTCATACTCAGTTCGGACACGTCATTTTATTGCATCTAATAGCAGATATATCGTTCATCCTTCCCGGGTCTCGACGGGTCTTTGGACCCGATGACAATCTCGTGGGTTTGTGTTCCCCCTTCGTCCTTTCATCGGGGAATCAGGGTGGATATTTCCCCCAATATTACCCGTACACTGATAGTCCACTCATTTTTCAGAGTGTAGATTTATCGAAGCGACGTGAAATTAAAAGTGAACCCTGGTTCCTTCCTTCGTACGTTATGACCAAGTTGTTGGGTCAACAAAACGTCCCGTCAGTCGCGTCATTCTGACTTTGGACATGTGTTATCCTCTTGTTGACTGTCCTCAAATGCGAAACGTCTTGCATTGATTGTTCTCCCCCTTATAAAAACTCTGACCCTTTTTCACTTCTCCACTTTGCTATTCCAGAACTCTTGGACTTACCCTCAAATTCTCTATTTTCCTTTAACTCCTTCAAATCTTTATACATTGCTCCTTAGACCTTCATATCTTCATCCTCAATCTTCATACATTCTCTTTGAATCTTCAACCCAAATCTTCATATCTTCATCCATCTTCAAATCTTCATATTGTTTCTTCATACCTTCATATTTCCCAGATCCCGATGGCAAAAACTTCCAAATCCGTGACTCAGCAAACCGCTCTCTCATCTTCCAACCCGGCCACAAATGCCGAGGTGACCATTCCTGAGGTGGACCATGAGCCTCTCTTAAAGAGCTTCGTACCTGGGGGGTGCTCTATCGGGAGCGACTTTAACGTTGAGAAGGCCTCCAGTCAACAGGACCGAGGCGAGGGAGCATGGAGGTACATATGCTCCGTTACTGTGAAAACACTACTCATAGTTCGGATAGACTGTTACTGGGAGGGCAAGGGGGTGATTGTCCCCAGGCCCAACAATGATATTACCACTCTCGTGGAGGGGTACTTAAGTGTTTACACTTACCCCTTCATGCTCACCCTAATGGACCCTACAGTCCTTGACTTCTGCAAAAGGTAAGAGGTTTGCCTTGGGCAGATTCCCCCGTCCTTTTGGAGGATCGTAATTCTCATCCTACACTTTGTGAATAACACCGAAGCACTTTGTTTCACCCTCGACCATTTGCTTCATCTATGCAGTCCCCGAATATTTTGAGAGGGGTTTATTAAGCTTATTCATGAGAAAGCAAGGCTCCGTTCTCGAGCATCGACAAGGATCGAGATGGTGAGACAGAGGTCACAGCGTACCGAGAAGCCGCTTCCATCCCAAAGGAGGTAGCTGGTGTCATTGACATCATGGAGACGTTGTCCTATAATGATTCCATGCTCGAAGAGTCTCAAGCGGGCAAAGATAAATGAAACAAGATAGCGCCAGGCCAAGATGATGCTCTCAACACGTTATTTGACAGCATGGACATGGCCGTATTGGAGGACTTTTCTAGCCTCGGTCACCTGGAGGTCTCGAAAAAGGATGTGTCATCGGGAGTAGGCGAGTCGAGATCGAGCTCAAAACAAGTGAAGCAGTTCCCTGCCCCAAATGGGGACCCTGACCGTAAGACAACAGTCGTTCTTACTATCCCTGTGGATGCCTGGGCCCTATCCGCTCCGGTGGGCATAACCAACTACCTTCGTTGCCTGGTGACCGAGGAGGACCAGGAAAAGATGAACAAAGTAAGCATGCCGAGCCTCTTCAACGAGGTGCAACATGCGCTGAACCAGGTAAGGCGTCTACTCTTCGTACCCCTTGTGAATTTTTATTAGTTCTAGACATGTTCTAACGACTTAGTTCTTTTTCAAGTTTCGGTGCTTCATCATGAAAGCTTTCTTCAGTCTCGCTTGGAGATCAGCCAGCTCGAGTTCGAGCCCAAACAGCAAGTCCGGAAGAAGGACATGTACAGGGCTCTTAGAGAACAACAAGACGAGGCCTACAAGGACCTCCCAATTCTCCAAGCCGAGTTGGAAAAGGATTAAAAGGAGGCCTCGTACTTGAAGTGGGAGCATGCCAACTTGATCGAGAAGGTAAGGATCGTTGAGGCTAAAAATGAGATGCTACTCGTGGTAACTAACAATGCAACTTCATAGGTTCAAAAGAAGGTAGACCTGATCAACCAGCTTTGGGCTGAGATAGATGAGGTCAAGGCTACGACCGATGTGTGGAAGGGCATGATGGACTCGCTGGTTTCGATAAAAGAGGATGCAAAAGAGGAGCTGGCATCATCCAAGGACCAACTCTGGATGGCAAAGTACAAGATTGATTAGTGGTCTCGGCAAAACGATGAACTCTGAGCACAGCTAAACTTGTTCGTCACGGAACGAGATGCCTCGACCAAGAATATGCGATGCTGAGGTTGATCCACTACCAATCCATACTCAACAATGAGTGGAAGAGGTCCTTGGAAGAATAGTACCCAACTATGAGTTGGGGTCGATTTCCTCATGGAGCTAACAATGGGTCTTAGATTATATACCTGATGCGTGAAGACGAAACAACTTACATACACTTCCAATCAAGTTGGTTTTTGCAAATGACTTCTATAAACTACACTATCAATGCTCAACTAGAGAAATGAAACTAGAAATTGAGTAATTATTTTTGGTTGTTTTAAAATAGATAAAAAACCTAGGGATGTAACCTTCCCTAGGTGTTCGCCTAATGCGTTAATTACTCTAACACTTGGTTTATTGATTGAGGTATATTATAGCTCTCAACTCTGAGTTACCCACTCAATAACTCCCGGTCATAGAGTGATTTTGGCGAATTTGACTTTCTCAAGCCCAAATGGGTATCAAGCAAAATAGTTGATATGAGCTCAAGTCGAGCTTTTCCTATCTCTAGTTCAAACCCTTTAATTAGGCTAGTCAAATCCTTAACTATCCCAATTTCTTGTTAGCCAAGTTTTTCGAGACTAGGTCCCTCTTTCTCAAGTAAAGACCAAGTAAAAAAGGCATGAATCAATATTTGCAATATTTAATTCTAAAATTAACACATGACCAAGGCTAAATAAGAAACACCCAATCATAAACAAGCATTAAATTAAATACTCATAAGGTTTACACACTAGGGTTAGGTCACAACCCTAGTAAGTATCTAGCTACTCATAGTAGAAAATGAAGAAAACAAAGAAGAAACACTAATTAAAGCCATAATGTAAAATTAAAATGATAAACTATGATGTTTTTGTCCCAAAATGGTAAACTACAACGGTTGCAGCTAAGAATACTTCAAAACTTGACCTAAAAATGTGATTCCGACTATTTATAGCAGCCCAAAATTCGCTGACAAAAATGCCCTTCAGGAGGTTTTGCGGCTGCACAATTCCATGTGCAGTCCGCACTTTGCTCGAGCTTGTAAGTTGAGGGATTCTGCAGCCACATAATTCATGTGGGGTCCGCACTTCAGGCAAGGCTTCAGTGTTGGTCATTTTGCATTGTCTAACTATCTGAATTCTTGTTCGTGCGTCCATGTTTTGTGGCTGCATAATCTGTATGTGGTCCACACTTCTCTCTATTCCACCTCTGAGCTTCAACAATATATCTGCAGCCGCAAGGAGAATTATGCGGTCCTCTCCCACAGAAATGCTTCTGCGGACCGCACTTTTGGTGTGTTGCGTCCCTTCTTGCCTTGTGAGCCGGAACACTCTTTTATGATTTGGGTTTCTTAATTTGAGTCCAAATCTCCAACATTCATGCAATTTGCATACTTTCATTAGTTTTGGGAATATGAGTCAACACTTTGGGACTAAAACAAAAGTAAAAAGGTACTAATAAGTGGTCAAAATCCACACTTATCAACTCCTCCATACTTAAGTCTTTGCTTGTCCTTAAGCAAATAGATTAGTTCCCACCTCCTCAGAGTGAAAGGTCATTATAACAAGTCAATGGTGAGACACTCAACTCAATTGGGACCAACAATTACCCACACTACTCATACATTATCAATAAGGTAACAAGTCAAATATCATGCACAAATAGTTCTAAGGTGAAATTTGAGCTTCAGGAATTGACTTTACTCATCAAGGACTCTTGTTCTATCATGTAGGTCATGGTGGACTCCAAACTCTTCCTCCTCTACCTTCCATTTGCCAAGCTCACTTCAAAATTTAGCACTCAACCTTAAGATTCATGAAAGGTTCACTCTTCTCTCACAAGAGAAAGTCATAAGTACGACCTCAAGTACTATAGGCTTTCCCCTCATGTAGATCACCACTAATGTAAGCTCACTCGGTTCGAAATCAAGTAGGACTTCTTTCGGGTTGTAATGAATGCTTTTGGATTAGGGTAAGATACCATATGTGTAAGTTGTTACACCTTTCCTTAAGCATTCCACATATTCATTTCAGCTCACAATTACCAATTCTTAGAGGCATTCTCTTTTTATTGGGGGCTAGAGAGACTTGACATTACTCTTTCTCGTTCATTTCATTCTTTTTCTCCCTTAATGCTCATGTTAGGGATCATTATCTCTTTTTGAATCCATCAACCCTTCCACTCATTCTCTTTTTTGCATCTTTCTTTTTGTTCTTTTTCTTTTTTTTTTCTTTTCTTTTCATAGAGATTATTTCTTTTCTTTTTTTGTGCCTTGATACCTCTTTCAAATTCCTCAACTCTCCCCTAAAACCTATGCCTTAAGCCACTTATTTCACAAGAGTGTTAAGGAAAGTCCGAGTGCCAAGAGAGGATCACGACAAAACGGGTAAAGGCTTATAGCATGGTTATCAAATGAGAAAGGGTAGAGGCTCAAAAGGGGGTTGACTAGGGATAAAGACATTGGTTGGTAATAGAAAGCTCAAACGGACCAATGAAAACCTACAATCATTTCCCAAACGAAGCAAAATGTAGGATGTTTCCTTGAAGCACATTCAGAGCAAGTTCTAGACAATTCACACGGATACTTAGACTAGCAACAAATCACCTCACCCCTCATGCAACTAGACCATAAAAGAGGATAGATTTGAGGGCCTACATCAACCACAATCAAGTTAAAGATCACTATGGTCCGATAAACCACTAGATGATTACTAAAGTCAACTCAAGAGTCTCAAAGTCACAAACTAGAGCTGTTTTCTTTAAAAAACCTTGCTTCAAACCATAAGCACGTTGTTAAGTGTGTTGGTACCAAATGAAGCATGAATAATACTTTTTTGAGAATGACTTGATTAGGCCTTCTATTTATTACTGCTACTATTATTATTACCTAAAGACAAAAAACGGACTCATTCCCTTAAGAAGGTTATCATGCCATCTATCGTTGGGACGAGTCACCCAATTCACACAAAAACTACATTTGGAAAGAACCATGGCACTAAGAAAACCAAAGGCTTATTATTTATGAAAACCAAAAAAGAAGCTACTAACAAAAACAATAACTAAAGTGGAAAAATAAAGAAGGTAGTGAATAATAACTACTAAAGATAGATAAACTATAAATAAGAAAAGGAAAAGAATCATCCAATTATTACAGTCCAAATGTATCCAAAATGTGTCAATGTCAAATCAAATAAACTCCATCCCCCTCCTCGAATAAAAGTAAGCATTGTCCCCAATGCTTAACAAAATAAGAGTGAAAAGAGAGAAGGCGAAAAAAACTCCCAAAGGATCCTTGGACATCTCAGTGTCCCCAACAACATCATCTCATGCTGGGTCAGCTAATTCTATCTCATCATCATCATATCAGGGAGTGGCGGGAGTGGTAAACATCACACGCACTGCCTCAACAGTATCGACAGCAAGGCATGGCTCATCAGACTAGTCAACTGGTGCAACCAGTGTAGATGGTGTAGATGGATCTAGGACAGACTAGTCTGGGTCAAGTAACATATGAAAAATTAGATCCCCATCCATCGCAAGTCTGGTCACCTCCTTCCTGATCTTGTCAACCAATTTCTTGCTTTCTTAGGATTTCCTCATCTTCTACACTTCTTTTGCCAACTCCTCAATAACCGACCCATGTTGTACCAGACTGTCAATGATCATATTTTAGTTGTCCAGAATCATTTTTAACTTCGCATCAAGATCAGAGGAGACATATGGTGCCTGTGTAGATGACTGCGCTACAACAATACTATATATCTTAGACAACTTTGAAGTAGCTCTCTACATCCAGTTGTTGAGACTCGCCAATGTCTGGGAGACTCGTAGAGCAAATAATGGAGCTGTAGGCATGGCACTGGCCTCGGAGTTGGAGCAGGGGCTGCCCTGGGGGCTGTGGTAGGATCAAAGATGGTGGCGGAGGCATAGCAGCAATACTAGAAGAGGGCTCAGCAAAGGTAGATGGAATGTCAGCTGTCTCAGTAACTACCACTGTCGGCTCATCGGATTGGCCTGTGGTAGTAGAAGGTTGAGCTCTCTTCTTTGGGTTGGTCGCATCCATCAATGAATACCAGTCAAATGGCTTCTTCGGCTTCAACTTGATGTCATATGATCTTGGCTCTACCTTTGCATCAGTGAGGTACTCTGTGATAGTGTCTAGATATGGGTGGGCGAAGCTGGTCTGCAGTTCTACCAATAAAATGTTGGCCGACATCACGACACCCACATTAATTGGGTACCCAGCTATGATTGAAGCCATAAGAACATCACGAAGAAGAGGCAAATGAGTCTCATTCTGGCACGGATCAAGTCTTCTACAAACAAAGGTCTTCCATCCCTTCGTCTCGAAGCTCAATGTATTCTGTTGAATGGGAATCCCAGCAGTGATCCATGGTGGTGGTGGCCCTGGTGGTGCTAAGATCTCTTCTAGCCAAGGTCAGACTTCTTCTAACATTTCACACTTCTCTAGATACTCCTTCAGATCCATGTCCTCAAACCCTAAGTACGCATTTAGTGTGTGTTGATCAAACCTCACCTTGAGGTTGCGTACTTTAGTCACCTTCATCTCCTTCTTGATGTGAGAAACATTTGCGTAGAACTCTCGGACGAGGTACTCCTTGATATCCTCAACTCTCTTAGTAAACCACATTCAACCCTTTCTTGCTCTGAACTGTCTTAACACCATCGGGTTGTATTTATCCAAATCCTTCAAGGGAAACTGCCGCTCAAGTGTCAAGGATCTCACCGACCACTACATATGGAAGTCAGTAAAGGCAGCCAAGCTAACAAACTTATCCTCCCATATTGCTTTTTTCTTCGAGCTATCCACACCCATGGTTGTAACATATCCCCTTCTACTATCATCGAGGATATCCTGTAGAGTATGTGCATCCGTATCTGGGTAGCTGCTGGCTTAGAGGTCTGTCTAGCACTTTCTGACCCCTCAGAAGTGTTGTGAGATGAAGAGGTCTCATCCATGAGCTGGAATCGCCCCTGTGGCCTAGACTCTGCGGCTGTCTGCGCCTCCTGAATAGAGGCTGAGTTGCCCTCCGAAGCTTTCCTAGATGGGACATAGTAAATAGGCTTGGAGAGGTCAACACCTCTCCCTCTGCCTGTTATGGTCTTCTTTCTGATGGTTTTGGGTTGGACAAGGGGCAAGGTACCTCTATCTTGACCCCTAGAAGATTCACCTCTTACTTTTGTAGTTTTGCTGTAGCTGCACTATCGAGTCATTATTTGTATAAAATCAAAGAAGACTGTTAGTTGCAAGTCATCATTCAACACATTCAAGACTTATGTAGGCAAAAGGAGAACATTGTGGACACAGGGATATTACGACTAAAACAACATGATGCTGAAACTGGGGTTTGCGGTCCACAGATTTTTGATATGCGATTGCAGACTGGAAGTGCGGACCGCACAATTACAAGTGCAGCAGCACTTCTGTCAAAAACATCAGAGTCTCAGAAGCTCCTCTCTGAAGACAGCGCAGGGGTTGTTTTGCGGCCGCAGAATAAATATGCGGTCCGCACAATTTCAAGTGCATCCTCTCTATGATTTTTGTAGTCCGTATAATTAAAGTGTGGCTACAGAAGCACTTGCTTCACTAGTTTGCCCAAAACACCTAAACTGCGGCCCGCACAAATTCAATTGCGGTTGTAGATTTCAAAAATTATGCTTAGGCGTTGTTTTCTACTTAGATATTGCAATTATTGCACAAATGACATGGAAATATGGTATAAACATGAAATCTCATTATCCCAACCCATTATAGCATATATTATCAACTACCCAGTTCAAAGCTACCCCACATGGACACATGGATAAACTCTAATAATAGATGTCCTAAAAAGAAACTAAAATTTCAAAAACTAAACTAACACAAAACTTCAACATGAAATGAAGCATACCAGATAGAATGAGTGCACTGGGTGTATAAAAACATGTGGTTGTGTGTGGGGACAGTGAAAATCTCTCAGGAAACATGTAGAGTAATAGTGATTTTGAGGAAAGGGAAAAGTATAAAATGAACTCAAGATTTCTATTTATACTAAGAATCCTATGAGGGAAAAAGGGTCGAGTGAGTCTGCAGATTTCCATGTGCGGTCTGCACTCTATCACCTGGGTCAGCCGTCTCTGATCTTAATGTGCGGTCTGCACATTTTTGGGTGCGCCCGTATATTTCCACTTGCGGTCGTAGATTAGCACCGTACTAACAGGCTAAGACTTTAGAGAGTTAACATTTTTACACTTTGGAAAGATTCCAATTTTGTGGTCTGCATGAGAAATGTGTGGCAGCGAATGTCCTCCTGCTGTGGCACATAGAAATGTGCGGTCCGCACCAATAAAGTGTGCTCAGCAGACCCTTGAACACTTAACCATTTTTTTGTTCACCCTTCTTTCAAGTCACAATCAACCATGTAGCACACTTCAAATCAAGTTAGAATACAAATAACACCTAACTACAAAAGAAAAAGTAAAAGAACATGTGTTGCCTCCCAAGAAGCGCCCGATTTAACGTCGCGGCACGACGGAAAATACCCTCAGGTGAAGTAAATGACCGCCACCATGTGGCTATATCCAACCTTTCCCAAGTAGTGCTTCACCCGGTGACCATTGACTAGGAATACTTCATCATTCTTGTTCTTCAAGTCTAATGCACCAAAATGTGTCACACTAACAATTTCGAATGGACCACTCCACTTGGAATTTAGCTTCCGGGAAACATTCTCAACCTTGAGTTAAACAACAATACTAAATCGTCCACCTTGAACTCTTTGTTCAATGTATTTATCATGAAGATATTTCATCTTTTCTTTGTACAAGTACGAACTCGCATATGCATGGTACCGGAACTCATCCAATTCATTCAAATGTGCAACCCTCAAGTTAGCGGTTACATACTAATCAAGATTCAACTTCTTTAGAGCCCACATTGCCTTGTGCTCTAGTTCCACTGGCAAATGATAAGCTTTCCCGAACACCAACCGGTATGGAGACATTCCGATAGGTGTTTTGGAAGCTGTCCGATAAGCCCATAACGCATCATCAAGCTTCTTGGACCAATCCGTCCGAATAACATTTACCGTTTTAGAAAAGATACTCTTTATCTCCACTAGCTTGTGGGTGATAGGGAGTCGTGACCTTGTGAGTAACACCATACTTGCTAAGTAAAGTATCAAAAACTTTGTTGCAAAAGTGTGATCCCCCATCGCTTATGATTGCCCGTGGAGTACAAATCTTGTGAAAATGTTCTTTTTCAAAAAAGCCACTACACTTCTCGCCTGATTGTTGGGTAAAGCAATGACCTCAACCTATTTTGACACATAATCCACCACGACCAAGATGTAGGTGTTTCCACAAGAACTCACAAAAAGGCCCATGAAGTCAAGGCCCTAAAACATCAAAAATATCAATCTCCAAGATAGTTGTGAGAGACATTTCATTTTTCTTTGAGATTCCACCAGCCCGTTGACATTCATCACATCTTTTCACCAACTCACTAGCATCTTTGTAAAGGGTAGGCCAATAGAAATCACAACTAAGAACTTTGGCCGCCATTATTACTCCACCATGATGACCACTATATGGCGAAGATTGACAAGCCCCGAGAATATCACCTTACTCTTCATCCGGTACACACCTCCTAATTACCCCGTCTGTACAAATCCGAAAAAGGTATGGTTCATCCCAGTAATAATATTGACAATCTCTTTTGAGCTTCTTCCTTTGGCTTGAAGAGAACGCACCTCGAATGATTCCACACAGAAGAAAATTTGCCAAGTCCGCGAACCAGGGCACCTCTTTCATTGTAATTGCCAAAAGTTGCTCATCGGGGAAGGAGCCATTAATTTCAAGGACATCATGAGGCCTCCCCTCCTCCTCCAATCGAGACAAGTGGTCCGCTACTTGGTTTTCACTGCCTTTCCTATATTGTATGTCAATATCAATTTCTTGTAATAAGAGTACCCATCTCATCAACCGAGCTTTGGAGTCTTGTTTTCTCATAAGATAATGAAGAGCCGCATGGTCCATGTGGACAATAACTTTTGCACCCATCAAGTACGGGCAGAACTTCTCAATTGAAAGCACAATAGCAAGGAGCTCTTTCTGCGTAACGGTATAGTTGACTTGGGCACTATTCATGGTCTTACTAGCATAGTAGACTGGATGGAAAATCTTGTTGATATGTTGCCCCAAAATAGCCCTAACCACTACGTCACTTGCATCACACATGAGTTCAAAAGGCACACTCCAATTTGGAGCGGTGATGATGTGAGTAATTGTCAACTTGAGCTTAAACAATTCAAAATATCTCATGCAATCATCATTGAAATTGAACTTGGCATCCTTCTCAAGGAGCTTGCATAACGGGTTCACCATTTTAGAGAAATCATTGATAAAACGCCGATAAAAACCTGCATGACCTGGGAAACTCCGCACACCCTTCATCGAAGTTGGGGTGGAAGCTTAGAAATCACCTCAATCTTTTCCTTGTCAACTTCAATTCTATTCCTTGAGATTTTATGGCCAAGGGCAATACCTTCCTCAATGATAAAATGGAATTTCTCCCAATTGAGTACCAAGTTGGTTTCTTCACATCTAGCCAACACTTTGTCCAAATTTTCAAGACAATCATCAAAAGAATCCCCAACCACCGAGAAGTCATCCATGAAAACATCAAGGTAGTCCTCCACCATGTCCGTGAAAATAGCTATCATACACCGTTGAAAAGTCGCTGGTGCATTGCACAAACTAAATGGCATCCGCTTTAAAGCAAAAGTACCATAGGGACATGTAAAGGTTGTTTTCTCTTGATATTCTGGGGCAATGAGAATATTGTTGTAGCCCGAGTACCCATCAAAAAAATAATAGAAAGCACGGCCGGCCAATCTATCGAGCATTTGATCTAAGAAAGGAAGTGAAAAGTTATCCTTCCTTGTTACTAGATATTGAAGCCGGCTTTTTCAACATCACAAAGAGCCTTACCCGCAGCAAGGAAAGGTCTTCAAGGAATAATTGGCACTTCATAATCAACTTCACAATCTAGAATGACAAAGTCCTCTGGAAGAATGAATATATCAACCAGGACCAAAACATCTTCAATCACACCCAATGGCCTTTTTATGGTACGATCGGCCATTTGCAATCTCATAGAAGTGGGTCTGGGCTGCCCAATCCCAAAAGTCTTGAAAACAGAATAGGGCATCAAATTTGTGCTTGCCTCAAGGTCACAAAGAGCTTTAGCAAACTCGGCACTTCCAATTTTATAAGGAATCATGAAAGCATCAAGATCCTCCAACTTAGGAGTCATTGAATGAACAATCGCACTCACTTGATGAGTGAATTTGATAGTCTCAAAATTCATAGACCGCTTCTTTAACACAAGATCTTTCATAAACTTTGCATAACCAGGCATTTGTTCAAAAGCTTCTACCAATGGAACATTGATTGAAAGACTCTTCATCATTTGAATGAACTTCTTGAATTGATTCTCACCATTTTGCTTGGCAAGTCTTTGAGGGTATGGACTTGGAGGCTTAGGCAATGGTGCGTTTACCTTTTGCACTACCGTCTCTGGTATGTCAATGATGGTTCCCTGGATGGGTTCACCTCCTCTTGAGTCTCTTCCACAGTATCTTCAATATCAATCAGAACTTCCTCATTTGGTTGAACAACATTGTTCGGGATCTCTTCTTCTTGCATTACTTGATCATCATCAACAAGTCACCTTCCACTTAAGGTGGGTGCATTCCCACCTCTTCCACTTCTTGTAATAACTGCCATAGCATGCACCGTATTGTTACCACCCTTTGGATTTACCACCGTATCACTTGGTAGTGCACCCTTAGGACGAGAGTTTAGAGCTTGAGAGATTTGCCCATTTGAACTTCTAGGTTGCGGATTGATGTGTTGTGTGAAGCAAGTTGGGCATCCGAATCGGGATTCTTTTCCATCATTTGGTTGAACATATTCTCAATATATCCCATCGCATTAATTGAAGAACATGAACCATCGGAAGGATAAGGAGGTGGGTTGATCGGTTGTTGATACATTGGGGGCCTTTGAAAACCCAACCCCCGGTTGCCTTGATTATTACCCCAACCACCTTGGTTGTTGACTCCCCAATTTTCTTGGTTGTTTTCACTCCAATTTCCTTGATTGTTGTTGTTATTCTAATTCCCTTGATTGTTAGAACTCCAATTGACATGATTGTTTTGTGGTCGCCATTGTTGTTGGTTCGGGCCTTAGAAGTTGTTTCTTTGCCCTTGAAAATTGTTCACATATTGCACTTCCTCCTCTTGCTCAGTATAAGAATCATCTTTATCAAAACCACCATCATCTTGCACATAGTTATCCAATCGAGTTTGCACTTGTGGACCCTTAGTCCTCTTCTTATTCACCAAAACATTCACTCCCTCCATAATATGAACTTGGTTAGGGTCTTGCACTTTATTTAATTAAGCCTTTGCTAGTTGAGTCATGGTAGTGGTAGTGGTCAATTCGGAAATGGCTTGCCCATGGTCTTGCAATTCTTTGTGGAGGTAGATCATATTCGGATCACCTTGTGGGACATTGGCCCGGGATTTCAAAGCTGATGATGTTTTCGCCATTTCATCTAAGATGTCACAAGCCTCCGCATAAGGCATAGTCATAAAGTTTCCACTGGCTAGTTGATTCACTACACATTGGTTGGTTGTGTTAATCTCACGATAAAAGGTTTGTTGAAACATGTTCTCCGTCATATCGTTGTTGGTACATTCCTTAGCCATTGTTATATAACGCTCCCAAATTTTGTGTAGTGGTTCATTTGGCTCTTGTTTGAATGCCAAGATCTCATCTCGAAGTGTAGCCATGTGCCCGGGAGAGAAAAACTTAGCAATGAACTTGGCCACCAATCTAAACC
>AWOL01S0000529.1:0-116280 GCA_000715115.1 Nicotiana otophora
GGTTTAGATTGGTGGCCAAGTTCATTGCTAAGTTTTTCTCTCCCGGGCACATGGCTACACTTCGAGATGAGATCTTGGCATTCAAACAAGAGTTTAGGGTTTTAAAACCCTAAACTCTTGTTTGAATGCCAAGATCTCATCTCGAAGTGTAGCCATGTGCCCGGGAGAGAAAAACTTAGCAATGAACTTGGCCACCAATCTAAACCTTTCCCCAGTAGAGAGAAGGGAAAAAGCCTTAGCCTCAATGCATCCTTGGAAACATTAGTTTGTTTGCTGCCCCAACATGTATCCACAAAGCCTTTTAAATGTTTATAAGCATTTTGAGTTAGAGCACCGGTAAAGAAACCTCGTTGCTCAAACAAAGTGAGCATGACATTGGTGATTTGAAAGTTTTCCGCCCTAACACGGTGTGGAATTGCTTGTGGTGGATGTGGTGGGGTGGGGGTGGAACAGGCACGCTATCTTGTGGTCCCTGGCCTCTTAGCTGTGTCACTTGAGGTACCTCATCGAGTTGTTCCTCCTCGCCGTCTAAATCCCCGAAAGGCATATTTCCTAGCTCATTGTTCTAATGACTTAGTTCTTTTTCAGTGCTTCATCATGAAAGCTTTCTTTGGTTTCGCTTGTAGATAAGTCAGCTCGAGTTCAACCTGAAAGAGTAAGTCTGGAAGATAGACATGTACAGGGCTCTTATCGAACAACAATACGAGGCCCTTAAGGACCTCCAAATTCCAAGCCGAACTTGAAAATGATTAGAAGGAGGCTTCGTCCTTGAAGTGGGAGCACGCCGACTAGGTCGAGAAAGTAAGGATGTTTGAGGCTAAAAATGAGAAGCTACTCGTGGTGACTAACAACGCAAATTCATAGGTCCAAAGAAGGTAGACCTGATCGACCAGCTTCGGGCTAAGATGGACGAGGTCAAGGCTATGATCGAGGCGTGGAAGGGCAGGATGGACCTTCTGGCTTTGGAAAAATAGGTTGCAAAAGAGGAGCTGGCATCAGCCAAGGACAAACTCCGGGTGGCAAAGGACTAGGACGATAAGTGGTCTCGGCTAAACGATGAACTACTGGCAAAGCTAAACTTGGCTGTCACAGAACGGGATGCCCTTAGCCAAGAATATGCGGTGCTGAGGTTGATCCACTCCCAGTCCACACTCAACAATGAGTAGAAGAGGTCGTTGGAAGAATAGTACCCAACTATGAGTCGTGGTCGATTTCCTCAAGGAGTAAACAATGGGTATCAGAGTGTATACTTGATGCATGAAGACGAAACAACTTAAATACACTTCCAATCAAGTTGTTTTTTGCACATTAGTACACTATCAATGCTTAATTAGAGAAATGAAACTAGAAATTGACTAATTATTTTTGGTTGTTTTCAAATAGCTAAAAAGACTAGGGATGTAACCTTCGTCTAGGTGTTTGCCTAATGGGTTAATTACGTTAACACTTGTTTTATTGATTGGGGTATATTATAGCTCTGAACTAAAAGTTACCCTCTCAATACCTCTCGGTCATAGAGTAATTTTGTCAAATTTGGCTTTCTCAAGCCCAAATGGGTATCAAGCTAAATAATTGATATGAGCTCAAGACGGGTTTTCCATATCTCTAGTTCAAACCCTTTAATTAGGCTAGCCAAATCCTTAACTAGCCCAATTTCTTGTCAGCCAAGTTTTCCTAGACTAGGTCTATCTTTATCAAGTAAAGACCAAGTCAAAAAGCCATGAATCAATGTGTGTGACCATTAATTATAAAATTAAAACATGAACAAGGCTAAATAACAAACACCCAATCATAAACAAGCATTAAATTAAATACTCATAAGGCTTACACACTAGGGTTGGGTCACAACCCTAGTAAGTACCTAGCTACTCATAGTAGAAAATGACGAAAATGAAGAAGAAACACTAATTAAAGCCATAATATAAAATTAAATGATAAACTATGATGTTTTTGTCCCAAAATGATCACAAATTACCCAAAATGATAAACTACAACGACTATAGCTAAGAAAACTTCAAAACTTGACCTAAAACCGTGATTCCCGACTATATATAGTGGCCCAAAATTCGCTGACAAAAATATCCTTCGAGAGGTTCTACAACCACACAATTCCATGTGTGGTCCGCACTTTGCTTGAGCTTGCAAGTTGAGGGCTTCTGCAGCCGCACAATTCATGTGCGGTCCACACTTCAGGCAAGGCTTTAGTCTTGGTCATTTTGCACTTTCAGAACTTTTTGAATTCTTGTTAGTGCGACCATGTTTTGAGGCCGCACAATTTTTGTACGGTCCGCACTTCTCTTCATTCCACCTTTGAGCTTCGACAACAGATCTACAGCCGCAAGGAGAATTCTGCGGTCTGCGCTTGCTTCTACGGTCGCAAAAATGCTTCTGCGGACCACACTTTTGGTTTGCTGCGACCCTTTTTGCCTTATGAGCCAGAACACTCCTTTTTGAGTTGGGTTTCTTAGTTTGAGTCCAAATCTCCAACATTCCTACAATTTGCACACTTGCATTAGTTTTGGGAACATAAATAAACACTTTCGGACTAAAACAAAAGTAAAAAGGTACTAATAAGTGGTCAAAATCCACACTTATCAGAGGTTCAAATTGGAGGAAACTTCTATTAATTACTCTGACGTCGAGGAAATGTTGGCCAAGTATAAGGCTGATATGGAGATAGCCGAGGTCTGCTTAAAGACGAAAATCGAGTATGTAAAGTGTCTATTCCGGAGAGAGACCCTCGAGGAGATCCATGCCCGAGGTTTTGACCTGTCGGCTGAGATTGAGGAAGCCAAGAGACTCGAGGCCGGGGCTAAGGAACTTTATGAGCCTGAGTGTCCTGAAGGCTCCGAGGGTTCCAAGGGCTCTAACGGTTCCGGTGACGAGTCGAGCCCCGGTAAAGACCATGCGTAAATGCCTTAGTTCTTTTTATAGTTTTTCCTTGTATATTTTCCCTTTTGTTTATTTTCAGACTGTTTTATCGTGCCTTTGTAAATATTTTTTGGAATATATAAAATATTTCCCCTTTTGGCAATACCGTATCTTTTATTTTCCATCATCTATTTGCAATTTTATTTGTGTGTCATTTTTAATGCCTTAGCATAAAATCAAATGTAGCTACAATATCTATTATTTAGAGGCTCAAATGGGCCCCGATTTCAATGGCAACTCCGGGTTACTTGTGGCTTCGAGTCTTCTATAAAACTGAAGGCCTTTAAGATGCTTAAGATGATGTTTTTGCCGAGGGTAAACTTTTAATAGGTTTATATTTTTCGTAAGCGCCTTATTTTCTGAGTACGAACCTCGGACGTCTCTAAGCCATTTTTAAGGCAGCCGTAGCCTTTTGTATTCAGGCAATGCCTAATTGGCATGGTGCCTCCGAGATTCAGTGGATCGAGTTGTACTAATTTTATTGGTCGATAGTCCTCGATTAGGGGTAGCCCGTGGGCTTTAGGATCCAAGATCGAAGAAGTGAAATGCACGGTAACAAAGTGTAATGGAAGTAGAAGTTTCTTTCATTGTTTAATATGCAAGGTACATGATCAGAGGCACATAAGCCTTGAGCCGTGGCTAGATTGGACTATATGGGTATGGTTCGCATGACCATTTCACCCTTACAAATCTAATCACTAAGCCTTGGCTTTTGATATATAGAATTCTCCTTTTCTAAGAATTCTAATCTAGGGGATGGCCCCTGGTATTTAAAGTCAAACTTGTGAGGGCTCGGATACCATTGATTCAGTGCAATTGATCATCAATTCTGGTTTAAGGACGCTCTTCAAAACTAAGGTAGCACGTTTCACTATTGCCTTGTTAAAAACCTTGCCGAAAAACCCACTTCGGGAAAAAAGTGGTTAAAGGGAAAAAGAGTACAACACGTGCTTTCAGACCTAATAGTCACGTTCATCTCGGGCCGGGTACCTGCATACGTTAGTCCGTAATGTAACTAAATTAAAATAGAATTAAGTTTTTACCGTAGCAGTAGTACCGCTTTAGGTATGCCACGTTCCAGTTGTTTGGTAGTTGTACACCATTTCCCGCTTCGAGTTTATATGAGCCTTTACTGGTTATTTCGACGATTTGTTATGATCCTTCCCAATTCGGGCGCAGTTTTCCTTTGTTTGGGTTCCTGGTGTGTCGTGTCACCTTTCTCAATACCAAGTCCCTGACTTGAAAATGTCAGAGGTTGGCTCTTCAGTTGTAGTACCTCCCTACTAGTTGCTTCTGGGCGGCCAACCGGACCAGGGCGGCTTCCCGCCTTTCATCTAACACTTCCATGCTCATGATCATGGCTTCGCCGTTTGACTCTTCGGTAGCATACTAAAACCTGAAGCTCGGTTCCCCTACCTCGACTGGTATTAAGGCTTACGCTCCGTAGACCATAGAGAATGCGGTCGCCCCAGTACTTGACTTCAAAGTCGTGTGGTATGCCCACAGGACTTCGGGCAAGATTTCCTTCCACTTCCCATTGGAACAGGTCAACCTCTTTTTTAGGTTTTGGAGTATAGTTTTATTCGTTGATTCCACTTGCCCATTCCCACTAGGGTGATAAGGTGTTGATAATATTTTCTTGATCTTGTGATCTTCAAAAAACTTACTCACCTTGCTGCAGACGAACTGTTTCCCGTTTTCGCAAACAATCTCAGCTGGTATCCCAAATTGACATATTATGTGATCCCAGATAAAGTCAATGACTTCTTTCTCTTGGACCTTCTCGAAAGCCTGAGCTTCGACCCATTTGGAAAAATAATTGGTCATGAATAGTATACATTGAACCTTACCGAGCGCCAATGGTAGGGGGCCAACTATGTCCATTCCCCACATCATAAACGGCCACGGAGACAGGACTGAGTGGAGCATCAACGGTTGATGGATCATTGGGGCGTGTCTTTGGCACTCGTCGCATTTTCGTACAATGTCTTTTGCATCCTTCTCCATTTCATTCCAGTAGTAGACGGCTCTAATTAGCTTTCAACCCTAAGGATTTTCCCCCTGAATGGTTCCCGCAAGTACCCCTGTGAACTTCTCTCATGTCATATTCAGTCTCCCCCATCCCTAAGCATCTAACCAGTGGACCGAAGAAGGATCTCCTGAATAATGCCCCTTCGACTAAGCAAAATCTGGCAGCCTTGGTGCGCAGGGCTCTCGACCCCATGGGATCCGAAGGCCATTCTCCTATCTTTAGGTAGTCTATGTATTTGTTTCTCCAATCCCAAGTCAAACTTGTTAAGTTTACTTCGTCATGACATTCTTCAACCACCGAGTTCATCAGTTGTACCACTGCCCCCGAGCTGAATTCATCGGAGTCAACAGAGGACCCCAAGTTGGCTAGTGCATCGGCCTCACTGTTTGGATCTCCAGGTCAATGTTGCAAAGTCCATTCCTTGAATTCGTGCAAGGTCACCTGCAACTTGTCCAAGTACCTCCACATTCGTTCTTCTTTGACTTTGAACATTTCGTTGACTTGATTTACGACAAGGAAGGAGTCGTATTTGGCTTCAATCACTCTGGCCCCAAGGCTCTTAGCCAGTTCTAGACCTGCAATCATGGCCTCATACTCGGCTTCATTATGAGTAAATTTTACAGTTTTAATAGACTTCTTGACTACACTTCACATAGGTGGTTTTAACATGATACCGAGCCCAGACCCTTTCGCGTTAGAGGCATCATCCTTGAATAGTGTCCAGATTCCCAAACTAGTCCCCGAGGTGAGCAGTAATTCCCTTTCGGCTTCGGATATTAGATCTGGCATAAAGTCTGCCACAAAGTCTGCTAAAATTTGAGATTTTATGGAAGTTCGGGGTCGGTACTCGATGACGTACCCGCTAATATATACGGCACATTTGGCCAACCGGCCTTAGAGCTCGGGTTTATGCATGATATTCCTCAGCAGGTAAGAGGTTACAACCAATAGAGGGTGGCATTGAAAGTATGACCTTAGCTTCATGGAGGCACTTAACAAAGCGAGTGCTTACTTTTCCAGGTGAGGATACCTCGATTCGGCATCGTTTAGACTTCTAGTGACATAGTAAATAGGAAATTCCGTACCTTCTTCCTCCCGAACTAAGATGCCACTTACCGCCACCTCGGAAACTGCCAAGTAGAGGAATAGTTATTCGTTTGCCTTCAGAGTGTGCAGTAAAGGGGGGTTCGACAGGTATCGTTTGAGTTCTTCCAAAGCTTGCTAGCATTCCGAAGTCCAAGAAAAGTTATTCTTCTTCTTGAATAGTGAGAAGAATTGATGGCTCTTGTCCGAGGACCTCGAGACAAACCGGCCCAATGCGGCTATATGCCCGATCAGTCTTTGAATTTCCTTGATGTTGTCCACTACGGTGATGTCCTCTATGGTTTTTATTTTGTCGGGGTTGATCTCTATCCCCCGATTGCATACCATGAACTTGAGGAATATGCCCGAATCGACCCCGAATATGCACTTCTCTGGGTTTAGCTTTATGTTGTATTTCCTTAGTTAGTGGAATGTTTCCTGCAAATGTTTGAAATGGTCCTCTGCTCGCTATGACTTGGCCAACATATCATCAATATAAACTTATTGATTTCCCTATTTATTCTTCGAACATTCGGTTTACTAGGCGATGGTAGGTGGCACTGGTGTTCTTTAATCCAAACGGCATTACGTTATAGCAGTAGGTACCAATTTTGGTTATGAAAGAAGTCTTTTCTTGATTGTCCGGGTCCATTCGAATTTGGTTGTACCGGGAGTAGGCGTCGGGAAAACTGGGTATCTCGTGCCAGGCTATCGCATCAATCATTCGATCGATGTTAGGCAAAGGGAAAGAATCCTTAGTGCACGCTTTGTTTTGGTCTTTATATTCCACACACATCCTTAGTTTATTTCCTTCTTTAAGTACTAACACTACGTTAGCTAGAAAATCCGGGTATTTAACTTCCCAGATGGATCCTATTTATAGAAGTTTGGATACCTCATCCTTGATGAATGTGTGTTTGATCTCGGTTTATGGTCTCCTCTTCTGCTTAATCGAATGGAACTTGAGTGGTTACCTCCTTGTGAGTGGTTACCTCCGTTGGGATCCCTATCATGTCAAGATGGGACAAAGTAAAACAATCAGTGTTAGCTTTAAGAAAAACAATACGTTTTTCCTGAGGTCGGCGGTTAACCGCATGCCCAGGTAAATCTTTCGATCCGGTAGATGCTTGACTAATATGACTTGTTCCAACTCTTCAACCGTTGATTTGGTAGCGTCGGTGTCATCAAGAGCTATGAATGATCTCGAGACACCATAATCGTCCTCCTCGTCTGCTCCTCGTTCTTCCTGTTTTGTTGGTTCGGCCGAGGCCGGTATCAGCGATTGCTATTTAATCTCTTCCTTTTTGGTCGGCTCCATGTTCCTTGATGTAGAAACCGTGGGCACTGGGATTACCTCGTGGACAGAAAACATCTCTTTTGCGACCGACTATTCTTTGTAAACCATTTTGACTCCCCCCGGTGTGGGAAATTTCAATGCCTGGAGCAAGGTCAAGGGTACCGCCCTCATGTTGTGGACCCATGGCCTTCCGAATAGAGTGTTGTACCTCATGTCCCCTTCGATCACGTAGAACTTTGTTTGTTGGATTGTCCCGGCGGTGTTTACTGGTAAGGTTATCTCTCCTTTTGTGGTCTCACACGCCATGTTAAGTCCGTTCAATACCCGGAATGCCAGTACGATTTGGTCCTGTAACCCCAGTTGCTCTACGACCGTTGATCTGATGATGTTAGCTGAGCTACCTGGATCAATCAACACACGTTTAACTCAAGATTTATTGATAAGTATAGATATTACCGGTCTATCATTGTGAGGATGTACAATGCCCTCGGCATCTTTCTTGTTGAACGAAATGGCTCCCTCTAGAATATAATCTCGGTGCATCATTCTGCAGGTGTGCTATCACCACTTGTTGAGCCTGCAGCATTTCGAAAATCAGCCGTAGGTTCACCCCATCACCTTCGCCTTTGGGCGCTTCTCGAGTCGTTGGTCAGGGTCCCCCGCGAACACTATTTTCGGGGTCAGTTGGCAAATTTATGTTGATGGCCACTTACGAGTTAGCATCGACCGAGTCGGCAGCCAGGACGCCGTTGGGATCGGCAGGAAGCACATCGTTGCTCGGCACCAAATTATCATTTTCTCCATGATGGCCAGACTCAATGTCAACGTTCAAGTAAGCAGACTGAGAGTTTGACATTTTTAGGCTGACCTGAAATTAAGATTTCAAAGAACAAGCATAAAATAGGGTGTGTTATGGAGATTCGTATCAAATCACCACTATTATTCTTAGCCCTACAGTGGGCGCCAAATTATTTACCCTAAAATTAGGTAACAATTAAATTTGTATGCGATTTTAAGGATGCGTGGTTTCAACATGAATAATTAAGAATAGCAGATAAATGAATTAAAGAAGAAATAAATGATCAAACCAATTGCAATGTTATGATTAAGCCTGATCTTAGATTGAACAGCGACTTCGTCCTTGATTGAACCCTCGGTTCGAGCCTAGTCGTGAATGAAGAGCGGTACAAGTGAATAAAGTTCTTAATAGTAGCAGGAAGATAAAAATAAATTTTTATTGCCTTGAATTACGTGTTACAATATGTCATACTAAATAAAAACTTCACCTTTATATAGTAAGAGAGTTACAGTCCTAGTACAAGTCTAAAAAAGGTACAAATCTTCTTTTCCAGGCAATGTTTGATCCATAATCGACATCAAGCGAGATTCGTGCCGTAATATCCGGTTGAGGCCGAGTATTGCAGCCCCCTATCAGTCGTGCATAACCGTCCACCGCGTCTCGCGAGGTCTAGAAGACATACTCGGTCCGGGGTGCGTCGTTTTACCTCGTCCGATAGCGGATATATCGTTCATCCTTCCTGGGTCTCGACGGGTCTCTGGCCCCGATTACAATCTCGTGGGCCCCAGAATCGGGGTAGATATTGCCTCCGATTTACTCGTACACAGTATTTTTTATGCATTACTTACCTTACACTTTGGTGCTTTAATGATACATTGTACTATATTTGTACTTAATTGAATTTATTTTATGTGTAGGTATTTTGAATATGAAAATTGGAGCAAAATGAAGAAGTAAAAGGTAGTTATGCATGGAAACGTAATTAAAATTTGAGGCATTAGAGACTGGAGTTAAAGAATTGAATGTGGAACTCTTTGTTCTCAAATTGGAGAATCATTGAAAGAGTTAAATTAAGCCAAGTCCAAATAGTATGTGGTAGCAACTGAAAAAGTAATTGGAAAGACAAATTGGCATTTGAATAATGGAAGGCATCAAATTTTGGTTACAAGCACACATAGCAACGACAAAATGGAAAATTTAGGCAAGGAATGAATTGAAGCAGCAAAACATGTACAAAGAAGCAGGCGGCGCGAGAGTACAAACACGCGCAATCATGTGCGGGGTTCTTCGGGTGTTTCGCGCGGTGACGCGTGGCATCCATTTCTGAAGTTATTTTGTTTCCTTTTTGGTCTTGGACTTGATTATTTCATCTACGCTTCTTCCCTACACTTATAAATAGTTATTAAATATAATATTTACCCAACTTTGGACCTAGAGAACACAAAGCCGCCGTGGAGGCCGGGTTTCATCTTTTCATCTACCATACTTAGTAATTTTTATGTTTCTTTGGATGATTTGTTGTTTGGCTACCATATTTATGTGGAGTTAAACTTCACGTTCTAGGGTTGTGGTTATTTCATGACTATTGTTATTTGAATATTGATGTCGATTTCTTGATTTATCGTATTGGTTTATTTATTCAATCATGCGTTTAATTATTTAATTGTTTGATCACCAATTGAATACTATCTATGAATCTAGAGTTGAACTCAAAAGTGGGAATTCTAGATTACACATAGGATTGAGTAGAGCATGTTCTTGAACCTGGGCATCGGGGAATGGATTCGCGGCTAGGATAGATATACGCTAACTGCCTTGTTCGGTTATTATACGCGAATTACGAATGCATTCTTGTTGATTCTAACTCTATAGACATATAGGCATTGGGTTAGCTTGAATAGGCGAGTAGGAAATCGATAGATTCTTATGAGCAATATTAACCCCGTCAACCAATAAACCAGATGAACTAACTAGTCAATTCAATTGAAGAATACAATAGGATTTTTAAATAGCCTATGATCCTAGATCGTTTTCATCTCATCGATAACGTAAATAATTGCCCTTCCTCTGTTTATAGTTCAATATTTGTTTTTCTTTATTTTAATTAGTTTAGATTCAAACACTTCTAGGTTTAATTCTTGTTTAGATAATTAGGATAGTCTAATTTAATTAATAGTTACTCACAAGTCCTCATGGGTTCGACATCCGACTTTTAGTCACTTTATTACTGAAGTGGAAGTAAAAGCGTGTTACTATACGCGGTACATCTTCGCGACACTCGGATGAATGGAATACTGCGAACTATGGGCCTCCTCAAGTATCAACTCTCGCAACCATCCACATTAGGCACACAAATCCGGCTCGGAAGCCTTAATACCCCATCATCACCAATAACCTCCTTAGTATCACCGTGTTGCACCGTGTCCCTTACGACAAGCAAGTGGGGATCATCATACTGACGCGCCTTGATGTGCTCAATGTAGGACGAGCATGGTACAATGCAAGCAAGAACTATGCTATGCTCCGAAATATCCAACCTCGCGAACCTGTTGGCCAAGGCCTGAACTTCCAAAGCTGGCAGTCGCTCCCCAGCTGGGATAAAAGAAAGACTACCCATGCTCTCTGGATGATAAATAATGGTGATATCGTAGTATTTCAATAGCTCTAATGTCACAACCCCAAGATCCCACTTTAGATAGTCGTGATAATACCTAGTCTCTATGACAAGGTAACACACATTGAGAATTTAGCAAAAATAATGACTAAGATATTAAAATAAACTGATAAGTATCATAACAGAACCAAAAAGGAATAACAAACATATAGTTCCCAATACCGGTGGTACAGAGTCAATAAGCTTTAAAGAAGTATACTAGAAATCTCTAAATAAAACACTATTTAATATGAAGATAAACATAAGAAGAGACAATAGCAGGAGACTCTGAGGCTTGCGAGCATCAAGTAGGTATACCTTAAAGTCTCCGAAGAATTGAAATCAACTCACTGGCGTGCAGCGCGGGTAGAAGTACCTGAATCTACACAAAAATGTGCAGAAGCGTAGCACGAGTACCCCACAACAGTACCCAACAAGTATCAAGCCTAACCTCGGTAGAGTAGTGACGAGGCCAGGTCATGACACCTCCTAAACATAGAAACCTGAATAGAATATTAATATAATATAATAAAGAAAAGTACTCAACAATGAAGGTATTTTCATGAAATACCAAAAACGTGTTATTAGCTCTCAAAAATTGCAGCTTCAATAACTCAACAATGAAGGTATTTTCATGAAATGTCAATTTCAAACTCTAGTACATAACTTAATCTTAACAATGAAAGAGATAGCATGAAATAGCAACTATGACTAAATGCATGAGAATAACTCAACAATGGAAAGAATGGCATATAACAACAACTACTAAGAAATGCATATAAGAGTAACCTCGACAATGGGAACTGGAACATGTAATACCAACTTCAATTAAAGCATGTAAGAATAAACTTGACAACAAAAGATAGAACCAATAATAACAACTTCTATTAAATGCTTACAAATAACCTAAGAGTCTAAATCGGTCAATTTTCACATATAAGTCTGTGTACATACTCGTCACCTCATGTACACGTCTTTCACACAATTCAAATAGTACAATCAACCCAATCGTAAGGGGTAGTTCCCCCACACAAAGTTTGGTAAGATCCTTACCTCAACTAGGACAAATCAACACTCAAAATTGGATTTTTCCTTATATTTCACCTCCGCACGGCTCAAATCTAACAAAAAATGACTTAATATGATCAAACAATACATGAGAAACCAATTATGATTAATAAAGCTATGATCTTTACATAATTCACTAAAAATCATCAAAAGTCAACCCTGGGCTCGTCCGGTCAGAACCCGAGTCCAAGGGTAGATCTCGACTACCCATAAACCCATGAGTCCATATATGTGATTTATTTTCACATTCGAGTATAATTCGACTCTCAAATCTCAAATTTTTATTTTTTAAAACATACACAAAATTCCCCAAACTTTCTCTCAGAAATTCATGAATTTTGATGTTAAATCTCATAAATAATCATATAATATATTTGAAATTTGATCAAAATCATTTATCCGATAGTTGTATGTGAAAATCTCCTCTTACAATCACCTCTCATCGAGTCTAGGGTTCATTAATATGAAAATGAGACTAAATTCCATCTTTTTAGCCCTTTTGTTCTGGTACAGAAGTCACAATTGTGATCCGGTGTTCGCAATTGTGAACCCTCACAAATGCGAAAAAGGATTCGTAAATGCGGTGCCTGACAGCCTAGGGGAATGTCGCAAATGAGACACTTACTTCGCATTTGCGAGGTTTGTCCCCCTCGCAAATGAAACAATTTTTTGCAAATGTGAACCTACCCAGCCCAAGCTTTTCTTCGCAAATGCAATCAAGGCATCACAAATGCGACACCTAAGACCCGCTTTCTATGATCAGTGTGCGATGCTGGTGCTCACAATTGCCATAACTGAAGCACCAGCACACCATGTCACGCCCCGAACTCGGGGAGCGCAACCGACGCTCAACCGAGTGAACCCAGCCGAGCAAGCCTCTTAGATTTTCTTCTACCCAAACTCATCCATAAATAAAGAGAATACATATTTTCATTAATTAGACAATACGGTGACCATGTCTGCAATACCAACTTCTTACCATTTGTTACTTTATTTTAAAGTCTCAAATTACACACACTTTCATGGTTTGAAGTGGAATAAGTAATTCAAACACAACATAACTAGTTTGACTTCCCCAGCACCAATATACAACCAACACTATGTCTACGGATCCTCTAATAAATACAAAAGAGTATTAAAATAATGCCGGCAACAAGACCCCGGCTATACCTCAAACACAATACAAAAGGAACAAAAGATATATGACTCCAAAATGAAGTGGGGCTCACCAAGTCTGCTGGGAAGAGACTGCACCACTATCACTGATCAGTGTCTCTTGCTGTGGAACCACCTGCATCCATTGAAGATGTAACGCCCCCGGCAAAAGGGATGTTAGTATATATAGAATAGTACTAGTATGAATGACAAAACAACCTCTCAATAGATTAATAAATAATACAAGCAAGTACAATCATAATATCAGTAGAAGCCTCAAACAACATCAAACTTCAAATTAGGATCAAGCCAATGTTCAATTAAATTTCGATATTTTATGTTGGGAGGCCTTTGGTTCCAATATTCCACCGTTCATGATACCAATATTTACAATACCAATACCACCATTCTTTTAGCACGGAGTCCGATCACGACCCGATCGGCTAGGCCATCTCATTAGAGATATCAACCACAATCATAATTTCCAGCACAATCACCACTATGTGTGCGGCATGGCGTCCGATCACGACCCGATCGGCTAGGCCGTCTCATTAGAGACATCATCCTTCTTATACCAATCATCTCATTTCATACTTCTTTCGCATCTTTTCATTTCATTGGAACTAGTGGCCATAATTATAAAATCATTATTCGCACGTCGGCTGTATTTAATATTTCATGCTCACCTTTTTCACTTTCAAAGATCATTATCATCATCCACAACAAGGCATTTAAAATCAATGTTTTTAGTACACATGTGAGCAATTAAGAGTCTTAGGCACATAGAGAGTTTTCACAAAATTTGGAATAATAGCCTTCGTTTGAACTTGACTTGAAGTCGTGGGATTATTAATGCACAACCCATATTTTGAACATATTCTTAAATGATAACATAACATGATAAAAGCATTTTGGGATACATATTGAACATATATCTTTCAACACAAGCTTATTTGGAATAGCCACTTTCATAATATACAATTCGGGAGTTACATAAATTACATGAATATCGTGGGATTCAATTCTAGGAGAGGAGTTTAGCCAACATACCTCACTTGAGCTTGCTTTAACTCTAAAATGTTCTGAAAATCTTAGCAACCTCTATCTATTTTAGAAATGGAATAAATTGAACCAAAATTAGGAAGATGATCACGATTCTAGCTCATTTGAGCATTTTATCGAACACTAGGTGTGCATTAAGGGTTCAAGGCCCTTTTAAGGAGGATTCCATCATCCCACAACCCATTCTTTACCATTTTTAGCTCAACAATCTTCCTACACCCCTTGATAACACGTGCATGCAAAATAACCAACTCCCATACCCAAGAATTATCTTACTAATTACACATTTCTAGTTAACTTTCTAAATGAAGGGTTAAGGTGTATAATCTTACCTCTAGGATGAAGACCTAGTGAGTTTTCCTTGTTAATCTTCGAAGATTCGAGCAAGAATTGAAGAACAAATTGTTGAAGAACTCTCTCCCACTCTAGGGCACTCTCTAACCCTCAAAATATCAGGTTTTTGCTCAAACGATGGTACATATTGCCTATTTAATGCAGTAGGGTCGGATTTTAAAAACCCAAAAAATGAAGCTCTGGAACAGGATCTGCGGTCGCATATGCGACAGCATAATGCATATACGGTCCGCGAAATGGACCGCATAATTTCCCTCTAAAACAGGCAAAGCTGACTCAGTCTGCGGTCGTTATGCGGCCCGCAGACCTGTTTTGCGGTCGCATAATGCATCGCAGAACTGGTATGCGGTCGCATAATGTGCCGCAAACCTGATCTCCAAACTTGCCTAAGCTGTTTCACTTTGCGGCCATTATACGGTCCGAAGAGTGATTATGCGGCCGCATAATGGGCTGCAGAAATGTATTTTTCTGCCAAAAATTTTCTTTTACGCTCCAGTGCATTGTGCAACCCAAAAAGTGCTAGCTGTTGCGAGTCTACAACACTCAAACACGTAAGCCTACTTCGGCACCACAAAACCTTAAATTTCTTTACAAAATTTTACGGGGCCTTACATACCAACAACCTGGAAATGAGTTCAACCAATCTGAAACACGTTCGAAACTCACTCGAGCCCTCAAGGCTCTACCCCAAATATCCACACAAGTCTAGAAACATCATACGAACGTGCACTCACAATTAAAACACCACAATAACATTCAAAACCACGAATCGGACATCAAAATGCATAAAATTCAAAGAAAACTCAAGAACCTCTAGAATCACAACCAAGCATCTGAATCATATCAAACCAGGTCCAAATGACGCCAAATTTTGCAGATAACTCAAATAGCAAATTGGACCTATTCCAAGTCCCAAAACCAAAATCCGAACCCGATAGCCAAAAGTCAACCCCGGGCTCGCCCGATCAAAACCCAGGTTCAGGGTAGATCTCGACTATCCATAACCCCACGAGTCTATATATGTGAATTGTTTTCAAACAGAGCCCAATTCGACTCTCAAATCTCAAATTTTTATTTTTCAAAACATAGACAAAACTCCCAAACATTTATCTCGGAAATTCATGAATTGTGATGTCAAATATCATAAATAATCATGTAATATAGTTGACAATTGATCAAAAATCACTTACCCAATAATTGTATGTGAAAATCCCCTTTTCAAATCGCCTCCTACTAAATCTAGGGTTCAAAAATATGAAAATGATACTAAATCTCGTCTTCTCAGCCCGTTTGTTATGGTGCAGAAGTCGCAATTGCGACCTAGGGTTCGCAATTGTGAATCCTCGCAAATGCAAAAAAGGACTCGCAAATGCAAAAATGGACTCGCAAATGCAGCGCCTGACAGCATAGGGGAATGTCGCAAATACGACATTGACTTTGAATTTGCGAAGTCTGTCCCCCTCACAAATGCAGCCAATTGGTCGCAAATGCTAACCTACCTATCTAGTGTAATGACCCCACTGGTCATTTTTTGTATTTAAGCCATGTTTCCCCCTTTGATATATCGCACATGTGCATTTATAATTTTATGACTTGCGGGGTTGGTTAGTTTCGCTCCAGGAAGAGTTTGGGTTGATTTGGACCGTTGGTTCTTGGCTTAGAACCCTAAGTTAGAAATGTTGACCAAAGGTTGAATTTTGTGAAAACGACCCCGGAACGTTGTTTTGATGGCTCTGATAGATTTGTGTCGTGATTTTGGACCTGGGTGTATTCCCGGAATTAAATTTGGAAGTCCGTAGGTAGATTGGTATTGTTTTGCCGAAAGTTGGCAATTTGAGGTTTAGAAGATATTTCCAAGTTTGACCGTAGGTTGACTTTTGGGATATCGGGTTCGTAACTTAGTTTTGTAACTTGGAATAGGTTTGTTATTCTATTTAGAACTTGTTTGCAAAATTTGGTGTTGTTTGGATTTGATTTGATAGGATTCGGACGCTTCGTTGCAATTCTATAGGTTCTTGAACTTTTCTTTACAATTCATGTGTTTTGATGTCCGATTCATAGTTCTAGATATTAATTATGTGTTTTTATCACGCGAGCAAATTCATACAATATTTTTAGACTTGTGTGGATGTTTGGTTTGGAGGCCCAAGGGCCCGGGTGAGTTCTGGACATGTTTCAGCAAAGATTGGACTGAAAATAGGTTGCTAGTGTGCTGGTGTCTCTGATATCACAATTGCGAACACCACCATTGCAATTGCAATCTTAGCAGGGGTGTCAGGTGTCGCAATTATGATATTAGCAAGGGGGTCTCAGGTGTCATAATTGCGACGCCTGAATCGCAATTGCGAAGTCTGGACTTGGGTAGGTGAGTTCGCATTTGTGATGTATTTGTTCCATTTGCGATGGGAACAAGGTTCGCATTCGAAGTTGCCCTTATGATGTCAGTAGCCGCATTTGTGACGTTTTATTTGTAATTATGAGGGTTCTCAATTGCGAACCCAGTGTCGCAATTGTGACATCTGCAACTTAGCAAAAGTTAGAAAGTCGGGATTTTAGTCTCATTTTTCATATTTTAGAACCCTAGACTCGGTAGAAGGCGATTTGGAGATGGGATTTTCATCTACAAACATTGGGTAAGTGATTCTAATCAAATTCTAACTATATTTCTTGATTATATCTCAGATTTAACATCAAATTTATGACTCAAGGAGGAAAATTGGGGATTTTTGTCAAAGTTTTGAAAAAATGAAGATTTGAGTTTTGAGAGTCAATTTGGACTCGGATTGGAAAATAAAATACATATATAGACTCGTGGGGTTATGGGTAGTTGGAATCTACCCTTGGACCCGAGTTTTGACCGAGGGCACGGGGTTGACTTTTGTTGACTTTTTGAAAACTGTGTAAAGATCAAAGTTTTATCTATTGTAATTGGTTTCTCTTGCTTTGTTTGATATTATTAAGTCATTTTTTGTTAGATTTGAGCCATGTGAAACAAATATTCGGGAAAAAACTATTTTCGAGGATTGATTTGTCCTAGTTAAGACAAGTATCTTGCCTAACTTTGTGTGGGGGAACTACCCCTTAGGATTTGGGTTGTTTGTGTTAATTGTACTATGTGGAAGACGTGTACACAACGTGACGAGTGTGTACACAGGCTATATGTGGTATTTTGACCTGTTTAGACTTTTAGACTTCTTACATGCTCTAATTGACGCGGTTAGTATTTTTTACATTCTTTGTTGTTATAATTGCTAATATGCTTTAGTTGAAGTTACTACTTCTCTTATTGTCTTGTTACTCCTTTATTGTTAAATTACTCTTACTTGAAGTTGTTATTTCGTGGAATATCTTCTTGTTGGGTTATTGATGTTGAAGTTGTGGAAGCCATTATTACATTGAGGTTGAAGTTGTTAATTGTTGAGATATCTCTCCTTGTTGAGTATTCATCATTCATTTTATTATTATTGAGATTCTTGTACGCATTGTAACATTGGTATTTAGGGATGGCAAGTGGTGCGGTGTGGTACGGTTGCGGGGCAAACCTTCATAAACCCGCGAAGATCTCAACCCGCCCCGCCCCGCAAAGTATTTTCACTCGCATCCACCTGCCCCCACACAGAACCGTGTCCACCCGCCCCGCCCTGCACCGCACAAGTTTTATGGGTCATATGATGATCACAGGGAACTCAGAATAAGAAGAAAAATCCTTACACCCACATAAACGCGCATAGACCCCGCCCCGCATCAATTGTTTTGAAAAGTATTTCAACTTGCCATGCCCCCCTGCCCCACATAGCCTTAAACCTGCACCATCCCGCACCCGCACTGCCCCGTTGATTTTGGCAAGTTGTGGAATATGGACATATGGTGCGAGTTGTTATTGTATTGTGATATTGATACGTATGCGGTGGTATAAGGATAGCGATTGATATGCATGCGGTGAGATAAGGTGGGATTTATATGCGTGTTGCTAGTAAGGGGATTACTTGAAGCCATGCGGTGAGATAAGGGGGCTAAAACGCGTGTAGCTATTTCGGGAAAATTATTTTAAGAATAAACGCAAGGCTCACGCAGTGATATAAAGAAATATTGTAATTGAAATTATGAAATGTGAATATAAGGTGTGGTATGTCGGTTGTGATTCTTGTCGTACATTCCATGCTAAAAAGGCTTGTTGGTTGAACAGTTCTTGTTGTTTTCTTCATTGCCTTACATAATTCTCCCTTATTTAATTACTTGTTGTTTTCATCATGTGTTCACTTCTTGTTGCTTTTCTTTCCTTAAATTCAGTTATTAGTCTATATTATTATACTGCTTTGTTATCATTCTTTTCCTCGTTCTCCATTATTTGTCTTTATTATACTCTGTTCAGTTTATTTTGTCTTAGTAGGTGTCTTGACTTGGCCTCATCACTACGCTACCGATGTTAGGCTTGATACTTAATAGGTACCGTTGTGGTGTACTCATACTACGCTTCTGCATATTTTTGTACAGATCCAGGTACATTTGCTCGTGCCAGGCGCTAGTGATCATTCAGCTTATCTTCGGAGATTTCAAGGTATATCTGCCCGACGCTCGCAAGCCTCGGAGTCACCTTCCGCCATTCTCTTAATACTGTTTAGCCTCTATTCAGACAGGGATGTATTTGAGATTTTAGTACTTTCTTTAGAGCTTATGACTCAGTTTTACCAGGTTCTGGGAGTATTGTAGCTGTGATTCAGTATTGAGATTATTATGAGACTTTTCAGTTTATATCATATTTTCTAGCGTATTCTCTTGAATCTTAGGCTTACCTAGTCTTAGAAACCAGGTACCATCACAACATCCTAAGGTGTGAATTTGGGGTTTGTGACACCCAGGCCTTTCTTCGCAAATGCGATCAAGGTATCGCAAATGCGACACCTGAGACCCCCTACTATGATCGCAATTGCGATGCTAGAGCTCACAATTGCGATAACTGAAGCACCAGTACACCATCTGTCTCGAAATGAGTTCAACCAATCTGAAACATGTTCGAAACTCACCCGAGCCCTCGGGGCTCTACACCAAACATCTACACAAGTCTAGAAGCATCACTCGAATTGGCTCGCGTGATCAAAACACTAAAATAACATCTGGAACCACGAATTGGACATCAAAACGCACGAAATTCAAATAAAACTCAAGAACCTCTAAAATCACAACCAAGCGTCTGAATCTTATTAAACCAACTCCAAATGACGCCAAATTTTGCAGATAAGTTCCAAATAGCAAAACGGACATATTCCAAGTCCCAAAATAAAAATTCAAACCCGATAGCCACAAGGTCAACCTACGGTCTAACTTAAGGAAATTTCTAAACCTTAAATTGCCAACTTTCGGCAAAACAAGTCAAATCAACTTAGGGACCTCCGTAGTAAAATTTCGGGCATACGCCCAAGTCCAAAATCACTATATGAACCTATAGGAGCCATCACAACACCGTTTCCGGGTCATTTTCACAAAAGTTGAACTTAGGTCAACAATTCCAACTTAAACCTCTAAACCAAGAATTAAAGGGTCCAAATCATTCCAAAAGCTCCCTGAAAAGAAACTAACCATCCCAGCAAGTCGTAAAATTACAAATACACATATGGGAAGCTTCAAAATGGGAAACGGTGCTCAAATACACAAAATGACCAGTCGGGTCGTTACATTCTCCCCCCTCTCAAAACACTCGCAAATCCGGCGCCTGACAGCCTAGGGGAATGTCGCAAATGCGACCAATTAGTCGCAAATGTGATCCTACCCAGCCCAGGCCTTTCTTTGCAAATGCGATCAAGGTATCGCAAATGAGACACCTGAGACCCCCTTGCTTTGATCGCAATTACAATGTTGGTGCTCGCAATTGCGATTACTGGAGCACCTGCAACCTGGAAATGAGTTCAACCAATCTGAAACACGTCCGAAACTCATCCGAGCCCTCAGGGCTCTACACCAAACATCCACACAAGTATAGAAACATCATATGAATGCGCTCGCATGATCAAAACACCAAAATAACATCCGGAACCATGAATCGAACATCAAAACGCACGAAATTAAAAAAAACTCAAGAACCTATCGAATCACAACCAAGTGTCTGAATCCTATCAAACCAACTCCAAATGATGCCAAATTTTGTAGACAAGTTCCAAATAGCAAAAAAGACCTATTCCAAGTCCTAAAACGAAAATCCAAACTCGATATCCATAAGTTCAACCTACGGTCAAACTTAAGGAAATTTCTAAACCTTAAATTGCCAACTTTAGGCAAACAAGTCAAATCAACCAAGCGGTCTCAAAATTCAATTCTGGGCATACGCCCAAGTCTAAAATCACGATTTGAGCCTATTGGAGCCATCAAAATACCATTCTGAGGTCGTTTTGATAAAAGTCAAACCTAGGTCAACATTGTCAACATAAGCTTCTAAACCAAGAATTAAAGGGTCCAAATCATTCCAAAACCTCCCCGGAACAAAACTAACCATCCTTGCAAGTCATAAAACCACAAATACACATACAAAATGTTTCAAAAGGGGAAACGGGGCTGAAATACATAAAACGACCGGTCGGGTTGTTACATTCTCCCCCTCTTAAAACACATGTTCGACCTCGAACGTGCATAGAGACAAGCCTGAAGTGCCAAAACATTGAGGATAACAACTCTGCAGGTTGTCTTCTCGACCGGTTGACCCCTCCATTGAACCTTCACTAAAGCAATGTTCTTTGACCTCAACTTCCAGACCTGCATATCCAATATAGCCACCAGCACCTCAATATAAGTCAAATCCTTGTCCAATTGGACTGAGCTGAAATCTAATACATGTGGCGGATCACCATAATACTTTTGTAGCAAAGAAACATGGAACACTGGGTGAACTCCCGATAAGCTGGGTGGCAATGCAACTCTGTAGGCTACCTCACCAACCCTCTCAAGGATCTAAAAAGGACCAATATACCTAGGGCTCAACTTTCCCTTCTTCTCGAACCTCATCACACCCTTAATGGGTGAAAATCTTAGCAGAACTCTCTCCTCCGCCATGAATTCTACATCACGAGCCTTACGATCAGCATAACGCTTCTTCCTAGACTGTGTTATACGAAGGCGATACTAAATCAAATTGACTTTCTCCAACACATCTGAAACCAAATCAGTGCCCAACAACCTAGCCTCCCCCAGCTCGAACCAATCGACAGGAGAACGACATCGCATCTCATATAAGGCCTCAAAAGGAGCCATTTATATACACGATTGGTAGTTTATGTTGTAGGCGAACTTCGCGAGTGGTAAGAACTGATCCCATGAACCCTTGAAATCTATAACACATGCACGTAGCATATCCTCCAAGATCAGAATAGTGGGCTTGGATTGTTTGTCCATCTGGGGATGAAATGTCGTGCTTAGCTTGACATGTGTGCCTGATTAATGCTGCACGACTCTCTAGAAATACGATGTGAATTGCGTGCCTCGATCAGAGATAGACATCGGCAAACTATAAAGACGAACAATCTCACGAATATAGATCTGAGCCAGCTGCTCTAAAGAGTATGTAGTCACAACCGAAATAAAATGTGTAGATTTGATCAGTCTGTCCACAATAACCCACACTGCACCAAATTTTCGTCAAGGTCCGTGGAAGTCCAACTACAAAATCCATGGTGATACGCTCCCACTTCCACTCTGGAATGTCAAGCCTCTAAAGCAAGCCACCCAGCCTCGGATGCTCGTACTTCACCTGCTGACTATTCAAACACCGAGCCACATACTCCACTATGTATTTATTCATTCTTCTCCACCACTAATGCTACCTCAAATAGTGGTGCATCTTTGCGGCACCTGGATAAATGGAATACCACAAACTATGGTCCTCTTTAAGAATCTGACCTTACATCCGCAACACATCTACATTGGGCACACAAATCCGACCTTACATCCGCAACTCCCTATCATCTCCGATAGAAACCTCCTTGGCATTACCGTGTTGCACCGTGTCTTTAAGGACAAGCAAGTGAGGATCATTATACTTACACGCCTTGATGCACTCATACAAAGAAGACCGAGAAACCATGCAAGCAAGAACCCGGCTAGGGTCTGAAATATCCAACATCACGAACCGATTGGTCAAAGACTAAACATCCAATGCTAATGGTCTCTCTCTAACTCGAATATAAGCAAGACCCCCCATGCTCTCAGTCTTACTACTCAAGGCATCGGCCACCACATGGGCCCTCCCATGATAAAAAAAATGGTCATATCATAGTCTTTCAGTATCTCTAACCACCTATGTTTCCTCAAGTTCGGATCCTACTGCTTAAACAAGTGTTATAGACTCTGATGATCTGTGAATACCTCAGAAGACATGTCGTAGAGATAGTGCCTCTAAATCTTCAATGCGTGAACAATGGATGCCAACTCTAAATCATGTACTGGGTAGTTCTTCTCATGGGGCTTCAACTGACGCAAAGAATAACCAATCACTCTACCTCTATGCATCAATACACATCCAATGCCAATCCTAATAAAGAATCATAATAAATTGTATAAGAACTCGATGTTGAAGGCAAAACCAGAACTAGAGTTGTGGTCAAAGCAGTCTTGAGCTTCCAAAAGCTCTCCTCACACTCGTCGGACCACATGAATGGAGCACCCTTCTGAGTTAATCTGGTCAAAGAAGCTGCAATGGATGAAAAGCCCTCCACGAAACGACGATAATAACCAGCCAAGCCTATAAAACACCGGATCTCAGTAGCAGAAGACGGTCTGGTCCAACTCTAAACTGCCTCCACTTTTATTGGATCCACCGTAATCCCCTGACTAGACACCACATGGCCCAAAAATGCCACTAAATCAAACCAAAACTCGCACTTGGAGAATTTTGCATATAACGTCTTCTCCCTCAAAGTTTGGAGCACGATCCTTGAGTGCGCCTCATGATCCTCCCGGCTACGAGAATACACCAAATGTCGTTAATGACCACGATGATGAAAGAATAAAGATAAGGCTAGAACACATTGTTCATCAAGTGCATAAAGGTTGTTGGGGCATTGGTCAGCCCAAATGACATCACCAATACACATCCTCATAGAGTCGTCTTTCGTCTTTACAAATAGAACTATAGAACCCCAAGGCAAGACACTCGGTCGGATGAAACCCTTATCAAGAAACTCCTGAAGTTATTTCTTTAATTCCTTCAACTTCACTAGTGCCATACGATATAGTGGAATAGAAATGGGCTGAGTGTCGGGGCATTAGGTCAATACCAAAATCGATATCCTATCAGGCGGCATGACCCGTAGGTCTACTGGAAACACATATGAGAAATATCTCACTATCGGAACTGACTAAATGGTAGAAGTATCAACACTGACATCCCTCACAAAAGCTAGATACGCTTCACACCCCTTCTCAACCACTCACTGTGCCTTTAGAAAGGACACCACCTTGTTATAAATATAAAGCAATGTAGCTCTTCACTCCAACCGTGGCAACCCTGGTACAACCAATGTCACGATCTTGGCGTGATAGTCCATAGTAGCGTGATAGGGCGACAACCAATCAGTGCCTAAGATCACATCAAAGTTCACCATACTGAGTAGCAAAAGGTCAAATCTGGTCTCATAACCATCGATAGTGACCAAACATGGTCCACAATAATAGAATCTCCCACAAGAGTAGACACATATACAGGAGCACTCAAAGAATCACAAGATATATCCAAATATGGAGCAAAGTAAGATGACACATACAAATAAGTGGAACGCGGGTTAAATAAAATGGATGACCAGAATAATACCTATAATGACAGCATCTGATGCAATCTCAGTCCTACCCAGAAAAGCATAGAAATGATCCTGGCCTCCCCCTCTAGGGCTACCTCTACCCGCCTGACCTCCACCCCTAGTTGGCAGTGCAGGTGGAGCGGCAAGTGGAGCAGCAGCCATGGCATGTAAACCCTGTGGACCTTTTGGAATCAGCGAAACCTATATAGTCTGTGGAGGTTCATCCCTCCTAAGTCTGGGACAGTCCCTGACCATATGCCTGGTATCACCACATTTGAAAAAACATCCCGACGGGCGTGGCTGCTGAAACTGAATCTAACCCACTCGGCTAGACTGACCGCTGAAGGCACGCCGTGTAGGAGGGGCACTAGAAAGTGGTTGTGGATAATGAGCGATCTAAGACCTCATAATGGCTAGAGAACTGCAAGTAACTAGAAATGCTAAATGAACTAGTCGACTCACATAACCTCTGCCATGACAAGCTGAAACTGCAGCGCAGGCACCACTAAATTCTCTAGAATCTCGAGGCCTCTTGGACTCCTTATCCTCCCTCTCCTAGCCCCGCATATGCTGCATCCTCTAAGCGATCTCTAACTGTTGAATCTATGACCATAACTGAGCCATAACTGAATCTATGAACGTATCCGTCTCCAACTCCTGAGCCATATTGAATCTATGACCATAACTGAGCCCCTCAATGAATCTATAGCCTTGCTCTCTAACTGTAGAAACCAAACCGGGTGCATGACGGGACAATTTCGACATTATTATAGTTCCCTGCCGCAGCTGCTAGAACTATGTTCGCCATGCATCCCGGAGGGTCTGGGGAACAAACTCCCTAAAAGCATATCTGAAATCTGAGCCCAAGTAAGTGGCGATGCATCAGTTGGCCTACCCTCCTCATAAGCCTGCCACCACCTATATGCTGCTCCTGATAGCTGAAATGTTGTAAAGGCGACTCCGCTCACCTCCACAATGCCCATGGTACAGAAACTACAGTGGCACTAGTCTAGAAAACCTTGTACATCCTCTGTAACTGCACCATTGTAAGTAGGAGGATCATACTTCTTGAATCTGTCAAGTCTCCTCTGCTCCTCCTCAGATGCTTCTGTCCTGACCTCATGCTGCACCGAAATAATGGGTTGTGCTGGCATAACTCCCAGAACCTGATCAACATGGGTACGCTACTCTAGAGTATGGGTCGTGGGAGTCTAAGCTCCTCCCCCAGCCTGAGATGTAGCTGGTGCGACTGGGATCAATCCCACCTAAGCTAAAGCACCGAACATACTCAGGAAGTGTGTCTTCTGGAGTCCAAGGGTAGCAACAGGCGCCTCGAGTGTCTGTCCCACAATCGGAGCTACTGGTGGCTCCTCGGTCGCTACTCAGATAGGTGCTCTAGTTGTAGCACATGTTCCTCCTCAGCCTCTACCCCAGCCCCACCCTATCGCATCTCTAGTACTGGTTGTGGGTGTGTGATCATCTGATTAACAATATGTGTCCTCACCATTTGTGAGATAATAGAAAGACAAAGGCTCGGGTTTCGAAATCAACAAATCCGCACGATAGGGAATCAAAGAAGTGAAATTTTCCTAATAGTTCTGTCGCCTCTCAAAAATAAGTACAAACATCTCCGTTCCGATCTGCATGACTCAACTAAACTTTCTTATGACTCTTAGCACCTATGAACCTAGAGCTCTGATACCAACTTGTCACGACCTCAAGGAATAAATGGAAGCAAAACAGAATGATGGTATATGTCTAACACCGAAAATTAAGGAAATAAAGGACAACAAAGAATGAACATATGATAAGAACAACAAGTTATCAAATACAGTCAAAATACAAGTAAAACGAATGAAGTAAAATCAACAAGCCTTTTCAATATAGAATGTACAACAAGAATCACAATCGAGGTACCACACCTCATATTCACATTCCACAAGTCACAATTACAATCTTCCTTATATCCGCGTGAGCCTTGTATTTATTTTTAAAACATTTATTTTCTTCCCGAAATAGTTACACGCGCTTTAGCCCCCTTATCTCATTGTGTGGCTTCAAGTAATTCCCTTACTAGTAACACATGTATAAATCTCACTTTATCTCGCCGCATGTGCATCAATACCCACTCTTATACCGCCGCATGTGCATCAATATCATAATATAATAATCAACTCGCACCACACGTGCATATATGCCACAACAATGCCAAAATCAATAATACCAATGTCACCACAATACATAGCCCATGGCTCAACCACAGTGTGTATAAAAATCTCAATAACAACAAAACTAACGGGAACTAACTCAACTACGAAAGGTATTCCAATAACCAACAATTTCAACCATAAATGTTATTAGCTCTCAACAACTACAACTTCAATAACCCAACAATGAAGATATTTCCATTAAATGGCAACTTCAAACTCTAGTGCATAACATAAGCTTAACAACAAAAGAGATAACATGAAACAGCAACTACGATTAGATGCATGAGAATAACTCAACAATGGAAAGAATGTCATGTAACAACAACTAATAACAAATGCATATAAGAGCAACCTCGACAATGGGAACTAGAACATGTAATAACAACTTCAATTAAAACATGTAAGAATAAACTTGACAACGAAAGATAGAACAAATAATAACAACTTCTATTAAATTCTTACAAATAACCTAAGAGTCTAAATCGGTCAATTTTCACATATAAGTCCGTGTACACACTCGTCACCTCATGTACACGTCTTCCACACAATTCAAATAGTACAATCAACCCAATCATAAGGGGTAGTTCCTCCACACAAAAGTTTGGTAAGATGCTTACCTCAACTAGGACAAATCAACACTCAAAAACGGCTTTTTCCTTATATTTCGCTTCCGTACGGCTCAAATCTAACCAAAATTGACTTAATATCATCAAACAATACAAGAGAAATCAATTACGATTAACAAATCTATGATCTTTACACAATTCCCCAAAAGTTATCAAAAGTCAACCTCAGGCTCATCCAGTCAGAACTCGAGTCCAGGGGTAAGTCTCGACTACCCATAAACCCATGAGTCCATATATGTGATTTATTTTCAAATCCGAGTCCAGTTTGTTTTAAGAAAGTATACCACTCAGCAGCACTTGCCTAGTGGCTAATATATAAATAAAATCCCAAAATGGGTCCAAAGCTTAAAAGATATCCAAACCAAAATAGAAGTTGCATGAAGCTACTAGCTATTAAAAAGATAGAAAAGCTAAAATCTAATGAACTAGCTATTACAACATAATAAGTTGAATGCTTCCTTCTCCTATCAGTGTATGTGAATCCAATTGTCATTGGTAAATACCAAGCAGCACCTATCAAGCTCTCACCAGGCGCCAGGGTATACTGTCCATAGGCTAAAATGAATTCCAAACATCTCCACCACAGAGTTGAAGCCAGCATAGTCTTCCAAGTGTAGCTACTATATGATCTCCATATGCAATGGACTGATTTTGTCCAAGTATTAATCATGTGCTCACTCATCAAAATTAATGTGTAGAAGAGGAGCCTGGCTTTAGGTAGGCTTTGTAAGGCAAAAGCCAGGCATGAGCTGGCTTTAGGCCGTCTTTGCAAGGCAAAAGCCAGGAATGAGCTGGCTTTAAGCAGGCCAGGCTTTGAAACTGTGCCTTTTTGAGATCTTGTAAGCTCAGATCCTTCCCTACTAGAACCTTTAATGTAGACATCATTATAAACATTGCTAAACCATCCTCAGATTGAGCATGAAAACATGCTAATACCACTAAGAAATGATTCAACAATCTCTAGAAATACCATATGATGGGTTCAGCATTTTCCTTAGCATTTGGACATATCAGAAGTAGGATAAATTGTACCATCCCACTCCTGCTTATCGAATTTATTCTGTACACTATCAAAGCACCCCTAGAATGAGTATGAGACCATGCTAATACCATTAAAAAGTACTTTAATAGCATACTGAATGAGACAAAGAAACACAGGTTTGTGCAGAGTCCAATCATGTGAAGCCATCAGTCTGGGGTTCTTCTCTTTGCTATCCTAACCCTAAGGTTAGGTGATTGAGATTTGTCTAGATTGATCAATCTCCTCCCTGCACTAGGCAGTTCAGAGAATGAATGAAACTCAGATGTACCTGCAAACGAAAACACAATGTTAGCTATAAAATCCACCACTGAGTTGCCTTCTTTGAACACATGTTGAAAGATCACATTGAAGTTGTCCTTCATATCTATAATGTTCTTCACATCCTGTGCAATTACCCAAGGAAGATCCTATTCCCCTTCTATAACCTTCTTCATCACCAATGAATCAGTCTCCAATATGAGAGGGTGAAGATCATGCTCCACACAGTATTCTAACCCTTGAAGAATAGCCTTAGCTTCAGCTACCACATTAGTTGTCACTCCCAGGTCTACTGCCCTAGCATACACCACATCACCTTCATCATCCCTCACACAAAAGCCTAGGGAGCTAGGTCCAAGATTGCCCTTTGAGGCTCCATCAGTATTACATTTGTACCAACCATGAAAAGGAATCCGCCATGTTACTCTTGTAGTGATCAATAAAGGTTTATATCCTTCAAAGTATTGAATCATGTCTAGCCATAAGAATGAAATATTAGGCATCCAATCATACCTCACCCTTTCCAGTTGATGCAATTTCCTATTTATCTCATGAATCACCCTATTTGTGGACACTGAACCCCCATGTTTACCTGCATTTCTTCTCTTCCAAAGCTCCCAAGTGATGATAACTGGTACTGCTTGAAATAGTGGCTTTAATTTTGGACAACACTAAGCATACTACCAATGCCTTATAATCTGCTTTAATTGAATCAATTGCACAGTAATTCCAGCAGCCCCCATGAACAAGTTCCATACCTTAGAGGCAGTAAGACTTGTGAAAAATATATGCTCAATGGATTTCTCTTGGGGCTGCTGACAACACCAACACCTAGACATCACTATCTTCCTTTGCCTCCTCCACATGTCATCAGTGGCTATTTTCTGCCTCCACAATTTCCACAAGAAGAAGTATATCTTGAATGGCAAACCTTTAATCCACATTAACTTGAATTCCTAATTAGGATCAGCCATATGCCTTAATATTTGCCAAGCACTTCTAACACTGAACTTGCCTGAAGGAGTTGGCATCCAGTATGGCCTATCCCAATATCCCTCACTGCCTTCATAATGCACATTTAGCCTTATATGTTCTGTAATTTCCTCATTGAAAGTTTGATCTAGCAGTTGATCATCTCATGCTTCCCCTTGTCGCAGTTCTGCCACCTCCTGAAGATCTTCATTGATTGGAAAGTCTTCAGGTAATACGTGATAAAGTACACCCAATCCACTCCAATTTTCATGCCAAATATTAGTGGTTTCACTCTTCAATTCCCATACGATCTCATGTTCTACTTCTTCCCTAGCATTCAGCAATTGTCTCCAAACATGAGACCCTACCCTAAAATGCACCATTGTTGGTAGCTCCTTCTTGCAATACTTATTCCACATGAAATTAGACCACAAAGATTTTGTGGTCCTAAACCTCCACCATAGTTTAGCAAACAGTTCCCTTGAGACAGCATGTAAGGACCTAAAACCTAGGCCCCCTTCCTCTTTAGGAAGGCAAAGATTTTTGCCAAGAAGCCCAGTGTCTGCTTCTCCCTTCTTCCTTTGTGCTCCAAAAGAACCTAGCAAAAGTCTTATGTAGATGCTCCAGGATGTTGTTTGGTGGATCAAGGACTGATAACATATAAACTGGCATACTTTGCAACACACTAGAGATGAGTGTTGCCTTTCCTCCAAATGACAGCAGCTTTCCTTTCCATGAATGCAATTTAGCCTTCACCTTCTTGATAAGATCCTCATAATAGTCCTTCCTCCTTCTAGTGTAAAAAAATAGGACATCCTAGATATGTGAAGGGGAATTTACCTCTTGCAAATCCTGTAATAGCTCCAACTGCCTGAAACAATCCATTAGAAACCTTTGAATGCATGTAGTATGAACTCTTATCTTTGTTGATCATCTGACCTGATATCTTCTTATAGTTCCCAAACACTGCCATAATCTTGCTCAAGGAGGGAGGATGATCAGATGCAAAGATTATCGTATCATCAGCATATGCCAAGTGGTTTAAAGGATCAGACCACTTAGGCATTCCAAATCCCACAAATGACTTGTCTTCAAAGAGATTATTCAAAGACCTGGAAAGTACCTCAGCTGACAGAATGAATAATGATGGAGATAGGAGATCCCCTTGTTTCACACCCCTTGTAGACTTAACGAACCATGAGGACTGCCCATTTACCAATACTGAATACCAGTTATTTGACATCATGTTCCACACCATGTTGATGAAGTGCTCAGAAAATCCCATCTTCCTTAGCACATGCAATAAGTACTTCCATGAAACCCTATCATAGGCCTTAGCCATATCAAGCTTGATCACCACATTAGCTACCTTTCCCCGTAACCTTATGTGAGTGACAATTTCTTGAGTCAATAAGATGTTCTCAAATATACTCCTACCCTTTACAAATCCGGATTGATTAGGAGATATTAGAGATGGCAGAAAACTCTCCAATCTATCATGTAACACCCTAGACAAGACCCTGTTAATGAAGTTGCTCAAACTAATAGGTCTTAAGTCAGAGAAGGTCTCAACTCTAGGTTTCTTGGGCAGCAACACTAGATTGGTGTGAGTGATGGATTTAGGCAATGCAGCTCCTCCATAGAAGTGTAGCACTATGTTGTGTATATCAACACCAATAACATCTCAGCATGTTTGATAAATCATGCCAGTGAATCCATCAGGATCACTAGCACTCTCCCCACTAAGCTCAAAAACTACTGCCCTTACTTCTTCAATTGTTGGCAATCTGCTAAGTTCCAAATTCTGATCCATAGTGACCATTGAAGGTACATTATTGAGCAAGGAAAATTCAGAAGCATCACCTTCATTTGTGAACTGTTTTTGATAGAAGTCGACTGCAGTTGTAGCCAATTGCTCCTGGTCTTCAATCCATGCCCCACTTCCACTTTTGATCCTCTTCAGTTGCAATTTCTTTCTTTTGCCATTGACATGATTGTGAAAGAAACTTGTATTCCTATCTCCTTCAGCAAACCAAGTCATGCCAGCTTTTTGCTTCCAATACTTCTCCTTAATATTCAAGTATTTCTTTAATTCAGATTGAGCCTTTTGAAGAACAATCCTATTCTCAGTTGTAGGCTCTTCTTCAAACAACATCTCCTTCACCCTAACAATGTCCTCCAAAATAGCCAATTACTTGAAGATATCACCAAATGTTTCCCTACTCCATTTTGAAAGTGCTGCCTTCACCCTCTTGATATTCTGCTTGAGCATCAAAAACGGATCCCCTATGAAATCAGCTTCCCAATTCTGCCTCACCACATCCATAAATATAGCATGCTTTGTCCAAAAGTTCAAGAACCTGAAAGGCATGACAAAATTGGTTGTCTGCACCCCACATGTCATTAGCAATGGTGCATGATCTGATCCAGTTATGATTAGATGCTCAACTTTAATAGTTGGCAACATGTTCTGAAATTGCAAATTCACAAAAATCCTATCCAATCTCTTGAATATACACTCAGCATTGGATCTCCCATTCTACCATTTAAATGGACTTCCTTTGTACCCTTGCTCCAACAAACCACAAGAGTTTACACAAAATGCAAAATCCTCATATTCAGGAGGGTGTACTGGAAGTCCCCCTATTTTCTCATCTTCATGCAATACCACATTGAAATCCCCTCCTACCAACCATGGTAATTCCATATCACTTGCTAAGTAATACAAGTGATCCCACAATTCCAACCTCTCCATTGCTGAATATTTTGCATAAACAAATGTCATCATCGTGTGCTGCCCTAGGTCATGGTGAAACACTCTCACAGTCACTTGTTGCTCAGTATCCTCCACTAATTCCCATTCCACCACTGCATCGAAGAACAACCATATTTTTTCATTAATATTTGCATAAGAAGTCTTCATATTCAACCTCCTTCTATATCCATCAATGAGTCCCTTCTTTTGAAAAGGCTCCATCAATGCAACTATATAGAAATTATGCTCCCTATTCATGTTGATCACCCTAGGAAAGGCCTGTTGTGTATTCACAGACCTTATATTCCATATTAATGTTTTGATCATCATCATTTAGATAGAGAAGCTGCCCTCCTGGACATTATTCTTGAAGGTTGTGGTGGATCTTTACTCTGATTATTCTTAGTTTTCTTACCTCCTTTAGCACTAGCTGTGGGTGATAAATCCCCTTCCCTAGCCACTTGTTTGAAGTTTTGTACAGTTGATTCATCATCTCCTTCATCCTCCATTGGATTTTGTCTCAATAAGTCTTCATCAATTGGTGTCACATTGTGTGTAACTAAATCATGTAAATGTTGTAGAGGAGTCTTAAGTGAAACATTAAGATGTAGCTGCATAATATGATCAGTGCCAGATTCCATAGGCACTTCCTTTATTTCCCCAGATGCTAATGGAACAATTGCTCGCTCATCAGCCCGTTCATACTCCTTAAATTGTAGCTCATAGACACTGCCTAGCCCATGAGTTACTGTCCACTATATCATCCTTAATCTTCTCATTAGCATCTCCATCAAGTTTGTTCTCCAATACATACACAGGAACACCATCTACATAGGCCAAAATCTCTCCAGTTGCACTAAGGTTGGGGTTTACTATAGCTTCCTCATTAGGTGAACCTGGATTTAGGCCTAGCATTGCCAGCCTAACGCCTGGAGAACCTGGCTTTAGGCTTGGCGTCGCCAGCCTAACGCCTGGTGAGCCTGGCTTTAGGCCTGGCATTGCCAGCCTATCGCAAGGTGAGCTTGGCTTGTTGTCCATCCTCACCTTGACTTCTGTTATCTTTGTTGTGCCTAGCTGATCATATTTAACCTCAACTACATCACTCCATAAGACCTTTGTAGAGTTTACCTCATCAAGATCTTTAATCTACCCAGAATCTTTAAATGTTTGAGATGGAATCTCATGACAAGATTGGTTTATGGTCACATTGAGTTGTTTTAGCTCCTCATTTCTAGTCCCAAACCTTCTATGAACCCAGTCGATTGTGGATTCCTTATTAGACCTTTCATCAGTACGTTGATCACTAGGAACACTAGAATTAGCCTTAGCTAATTCTTGATCATCTTTAGGAGCTGAAGACTGAATCCCAGAAGGAATAGAGTTACCATTATGCTCATTTTCCACCACCTTCTCGACTGCTTCCTTCTTCACACGCTTATGTTCATGTTGAGTATTGACTTCCTTTTCCTTCTCATGGCCCTTCTTAGCTTGCTTTTCTCCATGTTCCTTCTTCTTACCATTGCTATGATCCTCACCTTTGCCTTCAGTAATTTGTAGAGTATGCTGATGAACTTCCTCAACCTCTAGTGCATTAAACTTGTTCATGGTTACAACTTCCTCAACTTTGGCCTTCCCTTTACCCTTGTCAACTTCCTTTCCTTGTTTGCTATCAACAATGTGACCCCTATTATCTCGTTGGTATTTGTTCTTCCTTGCTTCCACCCATTCCTGCTTGGCATGATTAGTAGTAGGCTTACCAACCACCTTTCCACTATTTAGGACCTTTGTTGAATTTGCAGCAGTCCCAATTGCATCAGAACTCACCACAACTTCCTTTTCCTTGCTTTATTCCTCAACACTTTCTTCAAATCTCTTGTGTAATTCAGGATGTATTACCCAGCATTCTACCTCGCTATGCCCATGTTTTTTGCAAGGTTTGCAATATTTTGGCATATAATCATACTTAATCCCAATCCACTTGAACTCTTCTGGTCCAGATTTATCAGCTTCTTCCACAATCTTAATACGATGAGGGAACTTACTTAACAAATTAACTTCCACCTTCACCTTAGCACAACTAGGTCCAGACCTTATACCACCGCATACGTATCAATATCACAATGTACCACAAATCGCACCTCAAGTGCCCAATATCACAACTTGCCAGAGAAATCAAACAATAACATAATTTCATAATAAGGAGCCCACGACTCAACCACAATGTACACAAGGTCTCAACAATAACAACCGGAAGAATAACTCAATGGAATGATATTTAACAACTTAACACTTTGCCTCAATAAGAATCACGACCTTTGCAATTCAATATCAATTTCAACAACAAGATATTCCAAATTTCAAGTAAAGAATTCAAAAGTTAATTAATGAGTACGGAATAAGGAAACAAGAATTTCAACTAAACATGTAGAGAAATTATCAAGTAAGAGATAAGACAAGTAGACATGTGAAATTAGACTAAAAATGATAACTATAACACGTTAAGGTAACTCAATTAAGGCATGAAAGGAATCTACATAGCTAAAAACTGATAATTTCCATATTTAGCCTGTGTACACACTCTTCACCTTGCGTACACGGCTCTTACACATCACAATTATCACAAGCAACACCAATCCTAAGGGAAAATTTTCCCACATAAAGTTAGGCTAGACACTTACCTCAAACCACGCCGAATCAATCCACGAGAAGGCCTTTCCCTCGAATCTAGCCAAAATAATTTCATACTATAAATATAACTACAGGGAACTAATTCAAACAGTGAAATTATGATCTTTGCAAAGAATTGAAAAATTGACCCAAAAAGTCCACCGGGCCCGTGTATCGGAACCGGCCAAAAATTATAAAATCCGAACACTTATTCGATAATGAGTCCAACCATACAAGAATTACTCAAATCCGACCTCAATTTGCCTTTCAAAACTCAAAACATTTAGCCTAAGGAGTTTCTACCATTTTTCTCCAATTTCCAACTCCAAAAGTACTAATTAAATGAACATATTATCAATAGATTAACGTAAATTAATCAAAAACGAGTTAGAATACTTACCCCAATGTTCTCTATGAAAAGCCCCCAAAATTACGCCTCAAACCGAGCTCTCTAAGTCCAAAAAGTAAAATATGAAATAAACCCTCGATTTCAAACTTAAGTTCTGCTGCCCAGCCATTTAAACATCGCGATCACGGAAATCCATTCGCGATCGCGTAAGACAACTTATGCACATCTCCATTTTACTCTTCGTGTTCGCGTGAAACCAAATGCAAACGTGATAAACAAGTTGCCTCCACTTCGCGACTGCATCCCAGGCCACGCGATCGCATAGCACAAGCTGCCTCAGCACCCAGCCTCAACACTCCTTCTACGTGAACGCGACCTCCTTCACGCGTTCGCGATTCACTGTAAGCCAACCTTCTGCAATCAGAGACTTCCTTTCGTGATCGCATAGAGAAAACTTCCCCCAATGCCAAACTACTCTTCGCGATCGCGTATAAGGAAACCAGAAGCAGCAAATTCAGCAATCATCCATTTTCCGAAATGCGCCGAACATAATTTGAATTACATACGAGGCCTCCGGGACCTCAACCAAACACACCAACAAGTCCTAAAATATCATACGAAAGCGCCAAATCACATCAAACAACACTAGAATCACGAATCATACATCGATTCAAGTCTAAAGAACTTATGAACTTTTGAGTTCTAAAACTAATGTCGATTCATACCAAAACAACTCTGATTGACCTCAAATTTTGCACACAAGTCATAAATGATATTACAGACCTATTCCAACTTTCGAAATCGGGATCCGTCCCCGATATTAATAAAGTCAACTCCGGTCAAACTTTCTAAAATCTTCCAACTTTTGCCAATTCATGCCAAAATGACCTACGGACCTACAATTCAACATACGGACATGCTCCTATGACCAAAATTAACATACGGAGCTATCGAAATCATCAAAACTCCATTCTGTAGTTATCTTAATACAAGTCAAACTACGGTCAACTTTTACAACCCAAACCTCCAACTTAGGGACTATGTGTCCCATTTCATCCCGAAACAAAAACCAAACACCCCGGCAAGTCATAAAATCATAATATAACATAGAGGAAGCATAAATTAGGGAATCGGGGCTAAAATACTCAAAATGACAGGTCGAGTCGTTACATCATCCCCCTCTTAAAACAAACGTTCATCCTCAAACGAGTATAGAAACATACCTAAAGTGGTAAAAATATGAGGATAACGGCTACGCATATCATGCTCGGACTCACAAGTCGCCTCCTCGACCGGTTGACCCCTCCACTGAACCTTCACCGATGCAATGTTCTTCAACCTCAACTTTTGAACCTGCCTGTCCAAAATGGTCATCGGCTCCTTAATATAAGACAAATCCTTGTCCAGTTGGACCGAGCATAAATCCAACACATGATACGGATCGTCGTGATACTTCCGGAGCATAGAAATATGGAATACTGGATGAACTGCAGCTAGATTAGGTGGTAGTGCAAGTCTGTAAGCCACCTCTCCAATCCTCTGAAGAATCTAAAAAGGTCCGATATACCTAGGGCTCAGCTTGCCCTTCTTCCCGAACCTCATAACACCCTTCATGGACGAAACCAGGAGCACGACCCGCTCCCCAACCATGAATGCAATGTCACAAACTTTTCGATCTGCATAACTCTTCTATCTTGATTAGGATGTACGAAGTCGATCTTGAATCAATTTAACCTTATCCAAATCATCCTAAACCAAGTCTGTACCCAGTAGCCTAGCCTCACCCAGCTCAAACCAACCCACCGAAGACTGACACTGTCTCTCATACAAAGCCTCATACGGAGCCATCTGAATTCTTGACTGGTAGTTGTTGTTGTAGGCAAACTCCGCAAGCAGGAAGAACTGATCCTAAGAACCCCCAAACTCCATCATACACGCACGAAGCATATCCTCCAATATTTGAATAGTGCGCTCGGATTGTCCGTCCGTCTGAGGGTTAAATTTTGTACTCAACTCCACCCGCGTGCCTAACTCATGTTGTACGGCCATCCAGAACAGCGATGTAAACTGCGTACCCCGATCAGAGAAGATAGAAATCGGCATTCCATGAAGCCTGACAATCTCGCAAATATAGACCTGAGCCTATTGCTCTGAAGAATAAGTAGTAGCCACTGGATTGAAATGAGATAACTTGGTCAATCTATCCAATATTACCCATATTGCATCGAACTTCCTCCGAGTCTGTGTGAGACCAACAATAAAATCCATAGTAATCCGCTCCTGACGAGCTAAAAACACAACACAAAATTATCCTCGCTAGGCGAATATAGTATAGAAAATATCTATCCATAGGGAGTGGATTTAAACAGTGTTTTCGTAGCTTCTAGTTTTAATTATTATCCAAGATGATCAACAATTTAGAGTTGTGTGATTTAAAACTAAAGTTTACCAGAAATCTAAACTGTTGGCGAATGACAATCGCAACAAGAGTAAGCAAGAAGATATCAAAGGGAGAAAATAGGTGTTGATTGGATAGGTGTAAGATACTTGGTTGGGAATGAACTCTAGTTACTTCACTTCTATGGTTCAAGTGCGTCTCTCAAATTCACTCTGTTCTGTTCAAACATTCAGTCGAAAATCCTCTCTCGATTAAGTCTCAACCTTACGATATGAACTAAGATAACCTTGTTGAACATATGCAAGAATTCGTAGTGGATTGATCCTTATGAGAACCTCTTTCGATTATCCTCCTTACTAGATATAAACATTAATTCAACTAGACTCGTTCTATTACTAACAAGAATCGATGAATTCAACCAATAAGATAATGCAAAACATCACAAATTATGCCTCTTTCGATTACATAAATAAGTGAATATATATGCAACAATAAAAATACCTAAAACGCTTCAATATATAAAACTAGAGTTAATATCCACAAACAAATCTCAAAATACCAAATCCATCAATCTCTAAGGAAGAATTACTCAATGGATATAGAGAAATTCATCACAATTAAGTTAAAGTCAAAGGAAAACATAAAACATCCAAACCCTTGTCTTGAGTGAGGATGAATAGTGAAATCCTTGTGCTCTTGCTTCTCCCTCTTCTCCTTAGCTTCCTTAGGTATAAATTATGTCAAAGGTCCTCAAAATACCGTTTTCCCATGTATATATACCAAGTAGGGTCGGGCCCAAACAAATAAACCTTCTCCTACGCAAAATAGGACACTTTTTTCCGGACAGGACATGCGCGGCCGCGCACCTGGAAGTGTGCTCGCGCACTTGGCCACGCAGTTTTCACCCTGTTCTGCCTCCAGTGAGCACCCAATGCGCGACCAGTGCGCGGCTGCGCACGTGAATGGAGTTCTGTTGAGAATTTGGGAAAATGTAAAACATGAAAGTTGTAGCCCTTTTAACCAGATTTCCAACAATATATTGTGGATCCAAAATAGAGTTCTGAGAGAAACGTTATGTGCATTTTACTGTACAATGTGCAAGATGCCTGCTCGATTCTTCATTTCGTTCTTAAAATGCACTATCATCCGTTGATCCCGGAACACAATACCGACTTAATCCATTGGCTTTGACTCAGACTTCATATCTCTCGAATAGCTTGAATTCATTTCATAACATCTACATAGATCGAAATCACTCCTACAAGGCATAAAACACACAATTAGTGCAAAACACTAGCGATTAAAGCTCCAACTCAATTAAAGTGCAGTAAATTAGAGTGTAATAATCGACTAAAACATGAGATTATAGCCTACCATCAACACCCCACACTTAAACCATTGCTCATCCTCGAGTAATCAAACTACACTTCATAATGACACGACCTTTTTAAACAACTCTCATAACTCATCATACCAAGAATATTTAAAATAGACTAAGCACAATAGTGTAACATCTTCACCTCAAGAATTGACTCACAACCACCATGCATTATTCACAACTTACTCACTTACTATAACATAGAGGTCAACGACATTACATTTCCTTCATGAATCAAGTGCCCTCACACAACAAAAGAGAGTAGTTCCACACACCATAAAAATTTAGAACAATCAGGAACTCAAGATAGAAGGAATTAACTCACTCTCAGAAACAACATTCATATGCCACAAAAGATGAAACATAAGCTTGCCTGTAGTGTACTACTCTACTAATTGAGCTCATTCAGTCAAGGATCAAGTAGGACTTTAATTGGTTGTAATGTAGGCTGCGGGACAGGTAGGATATATTTGGATATAAGAGTGACTACACCTCCCTAAGCACTTCAATACATACAATTTAACATTCAAAACCCCACACTTATGTCAAACCATACTCCACTTTAACATCAATATGCATTAACTCCCTTCTTCTTTAAGCACAATTACATCAAGAGTTACCACTTATCAAAGATCATTTTTCACAATCATACAACTACATAAATTTTTATTTTTCTTTTTCAATTCAAGTGACTCTTACTTTTTCAATTCAGTGTACCTTCTCCTTATTTCATTAGTTCCACTCAAAAGCCAACTCAATCACCCCACACTTCAACTTTTACAAAGTTCATACAATTTCAAGTGCTCAAGAGAGGTAAATGGTTCAAATAAATGGTCAATTCAAATAAATGGGTAAGGCTTGTAATATGATTGCCAAAAAACGGGATTACAGACTCAATGGAGTTAACTACGATATATAACAAGTTGGTGGGTAAACTATATAGCTGGCTCAACAAAGAAATGCCTATATCACTTCCAAGACTGAACAAAACTACTATTTTGCTTTGCAAATACACGGGGCAAGTTCTAGACATCAAATGCAATGCAAAGAATACACCAAACCTCACACATACATGGCACATAACTCACTCATAATTAGATCATCAAGACACCCTAGTCAAAACAGTTAAGCAAAGTAAAGATCATACAATTTAAGGCACTCATACAAGAGTCAAAACACTGAGCCTAAGCGTCACAACCAAAGCACTCACTATTTTCAAGGAATGATCAAGTCAAGAGATATTTCTTCCATTTCAAATCATAGTACAAGGTTTTCCTACTTCTAAAAAGAAAATTCTAACTACACCCAGTTCAAACAAAACCCTTGGAAAGGAACCACGGCACAAAGAAAAACCAAGGGGTAATAATATACTAACTACAAAAGAAAATCTTTTTGTCTTTTTATTTAAACTTAATTCGCTCAAGAAACCCGTCGAATGATATCCATCGTTGGGAAAAATCAAAAAATATAAAAGTTTTATGTTTTTTTCAATTTTTTCTATCTCTAACTACTAAAATTAACAAAAATTAAAATACATATACATAAAACATACAAATATCCCCCTACCCCACACATTAAGTTGTGGCATGTCCCCATGACACACAATTAAAAAGCATAAGGTAAAGAAAACTTCCCTAAATTTTCAGTCGGGGTCTGAGTCGAAGTCGGGCTCCATTCCACATGCCCGACCATGCAGACAACTTCTTCTCGGTCTTCTTGGGGTATACCCCAGACTTGTCTTTCTCAATCACTGGAGCCTTCTCTTTTGAACTCTTTAGCTTCCACTCAACACTTGCAGCTGGCTTCTCCTTTTTCACTCTAGTTGCTACATTCATCTCAAAAGTCATAGTTTCCTCACCCACTCTAAACATGAGTTTTGTATCATGTATATCCAGTATAGCTCTACTCGTTGCTAAAAATAGTCTTCCTAGGATGAGGGGGACCTCCTTGTTCTCCTCCATATTCACCACTATGAAATCTATAGGAAATACGAATTTATCCACCCGTACCAAAACATCTTCTACTATCCCCTCGGGTGTTATAGTCGTTTGGTCTGCCAACTGCAAAGATATTGGCACCAACCTTATCTCTCCAATCTCCTTCTCCAGTTTCCTGTAAATAGACAATGGCATTAGATTAATTGAGGCACCAGAGTCACATAAAGCTTTATCAAAGTTAAGAGTGCCTAAAGAGCAAGGTATCGTAAAACTCCCTAGATCTCCACACTTTTGTGGGAGTTTGTTTTGCAATATTGCAATGCTATGTAAGTTTTACCACTGAGGTCTCTTCTATCTTCCTCTTATTTTTAAAGATCTCCTTCAAGAACTTTGCATAAGCTGGCATTTGTGATAGAACTTCCGTGAATGGAAAATTTACATTAACCTGTCTCAGCATATCTAGAAATCTCTCAAATTGCTTATCCAGCTTTTCTCTATAGAGCTTTTGGGGAAAAGGTAAAGCAGACATGTGCTTGATCTCTTCATTGGATTCCTCCCTTCTTGAAGTTTCCTCCTTTTTCTTTTTCTCAGCTCTCTTCTTGCCTTTCCTCTTCTCAATCTTTTTATCATCATCTTCAATTTTCAACTCTTTCCCACTTTCTTTCTCAGGCGCAGCTTCTTTGTGAATTGGAGTGGGATCTTTCAACACTTGTCTGCTTCTCAAGGTCACATCATTCACCGTTTCTTTGGGATTCTTTTCAGTATCAACTGACAGAGTACTTGGGATTCTCTCGGATAATATAGTTGCAATTTGTCCCACTTGTCTCTCCAAACTTCGCAAACATGTCCCAAGTTCTTTAATAGCTGCACCATGAGCATCTAATCTATCATTTGTCTTGACAATGAATGACTTCATCAGATCTTTTAACCCAGACTGAATTGGTTGTTGAGGCTGAAATTGCGGCCTCTGCTGATTCACAAAACCAGGAGCTCCTTGAAATCTGAATTTATTTTGTTTCCATACATTTGTTATACCCCTAGGTGAACTCCATGAAAAACCTTGGTGCTTCTCACCCATTGCATTGAAGTTGTAATTACCAACAGCATTAACCTCCTCGATCGAGGCTTCACACTCATGAGTAGGGTATCATCTTCCACATATATCACATGTTACAGGAGGCTCACTGTGTATTGAAGCTAAAGTTAGCTTCCTTATTTCCTTTGCCATGGCATCAAGATGTACCTGCACAGATGTGTTAGCGTCAACTTGGTGACCACCAGTCGTTCTTCTTCTTTCAGAAACTTCATAGGGCCACTAATTTGCATCCTCAGACAACTCATCTAGAATAGTGACTATCTCCTCTGGAGTCTTTTTCATCAACAGACCTCCAGATGCTTTGCTCAATGTTCTGCGTGAAGTTGGTGTCAATCCATCCCTAAAATCCTGGAGTTGCATCCAGAGTTCTATTCCACTATGCTGACACTTACGCATTATTTCTTTGAACCTCTCCCAAGCCTCAAACACAGTTTCAGCCTCATTCTGACAGAAGTTGTGGATTTCCCTTCTAAATTTGCCCGTCTTAGCTGATGAGAAATATTTATCAGGAAATTTTCTGGTCATCTCATCCCATCTTCTAATCGATCTATTAGGCAAGCTTTAAAGCCAGTGCTTTGCATCGCCTTTGAGAGTGAAGGGGAATGCCCTTAGGTAGCCTGCATCTTGTGATACACCATTATACTGGAAGGTATTCATAATATCCTCAAAGTCCATCAGATGATTGTTTGGATCTTCGTTCATCTTTCCTCTAAATACACAGTTGTTTTGGAGGGTTTGAAGTAACCCCAACTTTAACTATAAATTATTAGCTGCAATAGGAGGTGGTCTAACACTCGATAAACCTTGGTTGTAGACCGGTCTAGCATAATCACCAAGTGGTCTTCCGGCATCGGCAACTATATTTTCGAATTGGCCTTGACCCACAGGTCCATGTTGTGCAATTCTTTGAGCCTTCTCCTCCTCATAGACAAGTTGTGCATTTCGAAGAGTTGTCTCCTCCGCATCTCGTGCAGCTTTTTCTCTTTGCTGGGCTGCCTCTCTTGCATCCAAATCAACATTATCCTTATCTCCCGCCATAATTTCTTTGGCTGAGCATTGCCCAATCTTCTTTGTATTCGTGGGCAGATTTATTTCTTTCCTCAGTTATCGTAGTTGCTTTTCAATTTTCGGCTCGTATGGTAGCAATTCCTTCCCAGAAGATCGGGTCATGCACTAATCTAATCTGTAACCTGCGCACAGTCAAGGAACACAAAACGTAAAAATAGAAAAACAAAATAAAAAGAAAAAATCCTGAATTAGTACTGCAAACTATTTCCAACGCTATTGATTGACAATCCCTAGCAACGGTGCCAAAATTTGACGAGCTAAAAACACAACACAAAATTATGCTCGCTAGTCGAATATAGTATAGAAAATATCGTATCCACAAGGATTGGATTTAAACAGTGTTTTCGTAGCTTCTAGTTTTAATTGCTATCCAAGATGATCAACAATTTAGAGTTGTGTGGTTTAAAACTAAAATTTACTAGAAGTCTAAACTATTGTCTAATGACAATACCAACAAGAGTAAGCAAGAAGATATCAAAGGGAGAAAATAGGGGTTGATTGGATAGGTTTAAGATACTTGGTTAGGAATTAACTCTAGTTACTTTACTTCTATAGTTCAAGTGAGTCTCTCGACATCACTCTATTCTGTTCAAACATTCACTAGAAACTTCTCTCTCGATTAAGTCTCAACCTTACGATATGAACTAAGTTAAGCTTAGTGAAGATATGCAAGAATTCATAGTGGATTGATCCTTATGAGAACCTCTTTCGATTATCCTCCTAACTAGATCTAAACATTAATTCAACTAGCCTTTTTCGATTACTAACAAGAATCAATGAATTAAACCAATAAGATAATGCAAACCATCACAAATTATGCCTCTTTCGATTACATAAACAAGTGAATATATATGCAACAATACAAATACCCAAAACAGTTCAATACATAAAACTAGAGTTAATATCCACAAACAATTCTCAAAACACCAGATCCATCAATCCCTAAGTAAGAAATACTCCATGGATATGGAGAAATTCATCACAATTAATTTTAAGTCAAAGGAAAACATAAAATATCCAAACCCTTATCTTGAGTGAGGATGAATGGTGAAATCCTTATGCTCTTGCTTCTCCCTCTTCTCCTTAGATTCCTTAGGTATAAATTATGTTAAAAGTCCTCAAAATACTATTTTCTCATGTATATATACCAAGTAGGGTTGGGTCCAAACAAATACACCTTCTCCTACGCAAAATAGGACACCTTTTTCGGACAGGACGTGTGCGGCCGCGCACCTGGAAGTGTGCTCGCGCACTTGGCCGCGCATTTTTCATCATGTTCTGCCTCCAATACACATCCAATGCACGACTAATGTGCGGCTGCACATGTGGATGGCGTTCTGTCGAGAATTTGGGAAAATGTAAAACATGAAAGTTGTAGCCCTTTTGACCAGCTTTCCAACAATATATTGTGAATCTCTAACGAAGTTCTGAGAGAAACATTATGTCCATTGTACTGGACAATGCGCAAGATGCCTTCTCGATTCTTCGTTTTGTTCTTAAAAGGCACTATCATCCGTTGATCCCCGAACACGATCTTGACTTAATCCATGGGCTTTTACTCAGACTTCAAAGCTCCCGAATAGCTTGAATTCATTCCATAACATCTACATAGATCGGAATCACTCCTCCGAGGCATAAAACACACAATTAGTGCAAAACACTAGCGATTAAAGCTCCAACTCAATTAAAGTGCAGTAAATTAGAGTATAATAATCGACTAAAACATGAGATTATAGCCTACCATCAGCTCCTACTTCCATTCTGGAATCTCTAACCTCTGAAGCAATCCACCTAGCCGCTGATGCTCATACTTCACCTGCTGACAGTTTAGGCACCGAGCTACACATTCCATTATGTCCTTCTTCATCCGCCTCCACCAATAGTGTTGCCTCAAGTCCTGATACATCTTGGCAGCACCCGAATGAATGGAGTATCATGAACTGTGAGCCTCCTAGAGAATCAACTCACGCAAGCCATCTACATTGGGCACACTTAGATTGCCTTGCATCCGTAACACACTGTCATCCCCGACAGTGACCTTCTTGGTATCGTCGTGCTTAATCGTGTCCTTCAGGACAAGAATATGGGGTTCATCATACTGACGCTCTCTGATGCGATCATATAGCAAAGACTGAGAAACCACACAAGATAAAACTTGACTCGGCTTAGAAACATCCAACCTAACAAACTGGTTGGCCAACGCCTGAACATCCAAGGCTAATGGTCTCTCTGCTACCGATAGATATGCTAAACTTCCTAAGCTCTCTGCCTTGCGACTCAAGGAATCGGCCACCATATTGGCCTTCCTGGGGTGATATAGAATGGTTATATCATAGTCCTTAAGCAATTCTAACCACCTTCGTTGCCGCAAGTTAAGATCATTCTGTTTGAACAGATGATGTAGACTCCGGTGGTCGGTATAGACCTCACAAGGGACACCGTACAAATAGTGCCGCCAAATCTTCAAGGCATAAACAATAGTTGCTAAATCAAGGTCGTGGACAGTTTTCTCATGCACCTTCAGCTATCTAGAAGCGTAGGCAATCACCCTATAGTCCTGCATCAACACTGCACCGAGACCAATGCACGACGCATCACAGTACACAGTATAAGACCCCGAACCCAAAGGCAACACCAACATAGGAGCTGTAGTCAAAGTAGTCTTGAGCTTTCGAAATCTCTCCTCACACTCCTCAGTCCACCTGAACGGAGCACCCTTCTGGGACAAGCTAGTCATAGGTGCGGAAATAGATGAGAAACCCTCTACGAATCGACGATAGTACCCTGCCAAACCAGGAAAACTCCGGATGTCAGTAGCTGAAAGCGGTCTAGGCCAACTCTGTACTACTTCAATCTTCTTAAGATCTACCTTGATCCCCTCACTCGACACTACATGACCCAAAAATGCTACTGAATCATGCTAGAATTCACACTTTGAAAATTTTGCATATAACTTCTTTTCTCTCAAGGTCTGGAGCACGGTCCTCAGTTGTTGCTCATGATCCTCCTTAGGGAGTACACCAGAATGTTATTAATAAACACAATGACAAATGAGTCAAGATAGGGCCAGAATAAATTGTTCATCAAGTGCATGAATATTGCTGGGGCGTTGGTCAGCCCAAATGACATCACAAGGAACTCGTAATGACCATACCGAGTCCTGAAGGCAGTCTTCGAGATATCTGGCTCCCGAATATTCAACTGATGATAACCTGAATGCAAGTCAATCTTGGAGAACATTCTGGCACCCTGTAGCTGATTAAATAGGTCATCAATACGTGGCAATGGATACCTGTTCTTCATTGTAACCTTGTTCAACTGGCGATAATCAATACACATGCGCATATAACCATATTTCTTCTTTACAAACAAGACCGGAGCACCCCAAGGTGATACACTAGGACTAATGAAACCCTTATCAAGCAACTCTTGCAACTGCTCCTTTATCTCCTTCAACTCCGGTAGGGCCATACGATATGGATGAATAGAAATGGGCTGAGTGCTTGGTAACAAATCAATACCAAAATCGATGTCCCTGTCGGGCAGAATGCTTAGATGATCTGCCGAGAATACATCTGGATAATCCCTCATTACCGGAACTAACTCAATGGTAGGAGTATCAACACTGACATCTATTACATATGCTAGGTATGCATCACATCCCTTCTCAGCCATTCACTAAGCCTTTAGAAATTAGATAACCCTGCTAGGAACATAATTTAAAGTACCTCTCCACTTTAACCATGGTAAACCTGGCATAGCTAGCGTCACAGTCTTGACGTGACAGTCAAGAATAGCAAGATAGGGCGACAACCAGTATGTGCCCAAAATAATATCAAAATCTACCATACTGAGCAACAATAGATCGGCTCTGGTCTCAAAACCACTATGAACAACTAAACACGACCGATACACATGGTCAACAATAAGAGAATCTCCCATAGGTATGGACACATAGACAGGAGAACTCAAAGAATCATGGGAGACACACAAATATGGAGCAAGGTAAAATGATACATAGAAATAAATGGAGCCTTGGTCAAATAAGATTGATACATCTCTATGAAAAATCCGAACATTACCTGTGATAACTAAGTCGGATGCAACTGCCTCCGTCCTAGTAGGAAGAGCATAATATCTGGCCTGGCCTCCCCTTCTAGGGCAACCTCTACCTTCCCAACCTCCACTTCTAGCTGGATATGCAGGTGGAGTGGCAACTGGTGCGGTAACCATGGCCTGAAGATCCGGTAGAACACGCGGAGCCTGAGTAGTCTATGGAGGTGCAACCCTCTTGAGTATGGGCTAATCCCTCACCATATGATGAGTGTCACCACACTTAAAACAAGCTCTCGGAGGATGTGGCTGTTGTGGTTGGCTCGAGCCTGATCGGTTGGACTGACCGCTGAAAACACCCCTTGCAAGAGGTGCACTACATAATGGCGTTGCATAATGGGGAACCTTGGGCCTAGGAGTGGACGGAATACCACTGGAAGCTGGAAGTACTGAATGAACAGGGCGGCTCACACAGCCCCAACCATGATGGGCTGCAGCTGGGGCACGGGAACCACTATATGTTCTAGAATCTTGAGGCCTCATGGCCTCCCTCTCCTCTCTCTCCCAGGCCCACATACCCTCCAATCTCCTAGCGATCTCTACTACCCGCTGGTATATGATGTCCATATCTAGCTCTCAGGCCATGCTAAATTTGATACCAGGGTTGAGCCCCTCGATAAATCAACGGACTAGCTCTCTAACAGTAGCAACCAAGGTTGGTGCATGCCTGGACAAGTCACTAAACTGGATTGCATACTCCGATATAGCCAAAGAACCCTGGCGCAACTGCTCAAACTCTACGCGCCATATCTCTGAGACTTTGGGGAACAAACTCCATCAAGAACATATCTGAGAATTGAGAGCAAGTGAGCGAAGCTGCCTCGACCGGACTACCCAACTCATACACTAGCCACCACTGATAAGTCGTTCCCTTAAGCTGGAACGTAGTGAAAGCAACCCCACTAGACTCCACAATACATATAGTATGAAGGATACAGTGGCACTCCTCAGGAAAACCCTGGGGATCCTCTAAATCAAAACTGCTGAAAGTAGGAGGGTGGTAATTCTTGTAACTCTCAAGCCTGAGTTGCTCCCCCTCAGAAGTTGCTGCCCTAAGCTCGGGCTGAACTGGGGTGATAGGCTGTATAGGTATGACCTCTGGGACCTGGTCAACCTGAACCCGCTGTTCTAGGGTACAGGTGGCGAGAGTCTGTGCTCCTCCCCAGCCTGGGATGTGGCAGGAGCAAGTGCAATCAACCGTGCATGAGCCAGAGTGCCAAACATTCTCAGAAACTGGGCGAGGGTCTCCTGAAGTGTTGGGCAGTAACATGCATCTCAGGTGCCTGCTCTCCAACTGGAGCTACCGGTGGCTCCTCTATAGCAGCTTGTGTAGGTGCTCTGGCTGCACCACATGGACGTCCTCAGCCTCTACCCCGGTCCCGGCCTCTCATGGCTCTAGTAGGGGCGCGGGTGTCTAGTCATCCGATTCAGCTGTACATGTCCTCACCATCTGTGAGAGAATAGGAAGAAAGAAATTTAGAATCTACTAAACCTGATTGTGACTCGTAACACCTATGAACCTAGAGCTCTGATACCAACTTGTTACGACCCCAATTTTCCTCTGTCGGATATCATGTCGGCACATAGTCTCTAAGTATAGATAAGCCTAACAACAAGAAAAATAATTGAAATAATAATGAATATAAGTCTCAACTCAACAGTTGTATAAAACAAACGTTACAACTCATCATATACACATCCCAAGACCCGGCGAAATACAAGGCACAACCTCTAAGTAGAAATACTGGATACTCCTAGACATCATGCCTATATATAAAAGATAATGAATAAAGAGATCTAGAGAGAGGGGGACTCCGAGGCTTGCAGACGCCAGCAGGTATACCTTGAAGTCTCCGCAGTAGAATCCCAGCTAATGCATGGGCTGGTAATTTGTACCTGAATCTACACAAAAAGGATGTGTAGAAGAGTAGCATGAGTACACCGCGACGGTACCCATTAAGTGCCAAGACTAACCTTGGTAGAGTAGTGATGAAGTCAGGTCAAGGCCCTATTGTAAATAAATAAAAGATTGAACAAATGTAGGCAGTGTAATAATGACAATAATAAAGTTGAAACAATGAATAGCATAACAAGGATAGCTAAACAGAACTAAGAAAATAGTACAACATGAAGAAAGACAATTAATAATATGCTAAGGAAACAACAATCAAAGATAAGTCCAAAATAATGGGGAAAGGTCAACAAGAGTCACTACCGAGGTACCGCCTCGTGGTCTCAAGCCATAGAAATAAATCACAATCTTTCCTTATATCACCTCAGGAGCCTTTATATTTAGTTTTAAAAATATTTTTCTTTTCCAAAATAGCATCCAGCATTTTAGTCCACCTTATCACACCGCATAGTTTTAGTAGTTTCCCTACTAGCCATGCGTATCAAGCAAACCTTATCTCACTGCATGCATTTCAACACCCAGATCTTATACCACCGCATGCGTATCAATATCACAATGTATCCCAAATCGCACCTCAAATGCCCAATATCACAACTTGCTAGAGAAACCAAACAATAACAGAATTACACAATAAGGAGCCCACGGCTCAACCACAATGTACACAATGTCTCAACAATAACAACCGAAAGAATAACTCACTGGAATGATATTTAACAACTTAACACTTTGCCTCAATAGGAATCACGTCCTTCGCAACTCAATATCAATTTCAACAAGATATTCCAAGAAATAGGAATTCCAAGTAAAGAATTCAACAGTTAATTAATGAGTACGTAATAAGGAAACAAGAATTTCAACTAAACATGTAGAGCAATTAGCAAGTAAGAGATAAGACAAGTAAACATGTGAAATTCGACTAAATATGATGGCTATAACACGTTAAGGTAACTCAATTAAGGCATGAAAGGAATCTACATAGCTAAAACAGGTAAATTCCACATTTAACCCGTGTACACACTCGTCACTTTGCGTACACGGCTCTTACACATCACAATTATCACAAGAAACACCAATACTAAAGAGCAATTGCCCCACACAAAGTTAGGCAAGTCACTTGCCTCAAATCATGTCAAACCAATCCACTAGAAGGCCTTTCCCTCGTTTTCCAACTCTGAACGGCTCGAATCTAGCCAAAACAATTTTATACTATAAATATAACTATAGAAAACTAATTCAAACAATGAAATTATGATCTTTGCAAAGAATTGAAAAATTGACCGAAATCTGAACACCCATTCGATATCGAGTCCAACCATACAAGAATTAATCAAATCCTACCTCAATTCTCCTTTCAAAACTCAAATATTTATCCTAAGGAGTTTCTACTATTTTCCCCAATTTCCAACTACAAAGCACTAAATAAATGAAGCAATTATCAATAAATGCATGTAAATTAATCAAAAATGAGTTAGAGTTCTTACCCCAATTGTCACTCTTAAAATCCCCTGAATATTCGCCTCAAACCGAGCTCTCTAAGTCCAAAATGTGAAATATGAAATAAACCCTCGATTTCAAACTTAAGTTCTGCTGCCCAGCCATTTACATATCGCGATCGCGGAAATCCATTCGCGATCGCATAAGATAACATCCGCCCAGCTCTATTTTACTCTTCGCATTCGCGTGAAACCAAACTCTAACGCGATAAACAAGTTGTCTCCACTTCGCAACCACATCCCAGGCCACGTGATCGTGTAGCACAAGCTACCTCAGCCCCCAGCCTCAACATTCCTTCTACGCGAATGCGAACGCGACCTCCTTCACGCGTTTGTTATGCACTGCAAGGCAACCTTCAGCGATTGCAGACATCCTTTCACGATCACATAGAGCAAAATTCCCCCGGTGCCAAATTACTCTTCGCGATCACGTTATTCCACTCACAATCTCGTATAAGGAAACCAGAAGCACCAGATTCAGCAATTATCCATGTTCTGAAATGCGCCGAACATGATCCAAATTACACCCGAGGCCCCTAAGACCTCAACCAAACATATCAACAAGTCCTAAAATATCATACAAACACGTTCAAAGCATCAAATCAGATAAAATAAATCTAGAATCACGAATCGCACATCGATTCAAGCCTAAAGAACTTATGAACTTCCAAATTCTAAAACTAATGCTGATTCATACCAAAACAACTCCGATTTACCTCAGATTCTGCACACAAGTAATAAATAACTTTATGGACCTATTCATCTTCCAAAATCAGGATCCGGCCCCGATATGAATAAAGTCAACTCCCGGTCAAACTTTTCAAAATCTTCTAACTTTCCAACTTTTGCCAATTCATTTCAAAACGACCTACGGACCTACAATGCAACATTCGGACACGCTCCTAAGACCAAAATCACCATAAGGAACTATCGGAACCATCAAAACTCTATTTCGGAGTCATCTTCACACAAGTCAAACTACGGTCAACTTTTATAATCTAAATCTCCAACTTATGGACTATGTGTCCCATTTCATTCTGAAACTCACCCGAAACCAAAACCAAACACCCCGACAAGTCACAAAATCACAATATAACATAGAGGAAGCATAAATTAGGGGATCGAGGCTAAAATACTCAAAACAACCAGTCAGGTCGTTACATATAATGACAGTTGTGTTTTGCATATCTTGTTAGCATGAATATAAGTGTGAGGCATGTTATGAGATTCGTCTACTTAACATTTTACATGTTCATGTCTTTAATAGTGATCCTCCTCTTCTTGGTTAAATCTTAGCTGATTTGAAATCATATATTTGCCTTGTTGATACTAGTTCTAGATGATCCTCTTTATCATCATACGATTGTTTTTGTTGTCATGAATGTTATGCTTATAAGGTTTATTGTTATAGGTTCTAGATAATCTAATAAAGTTGGCACTGCTTTGCCTTTTGGTTAAACACGGTTGATCTAGGCTGTTTGTTAGCTTTAACTGAAATTGACATTCTTTCTCGCCATATGATGTCTTGTTGTAGATATCATGCCTATAGTGTTCTACTTAATATAAAAAATCTTATTATCTTATCCTGATGGATAGCTCTTGTTGTTCACTATTAGCATGACCATTTCTGAAGTTAAATCTAAGTCTAGAATGTTTAACCTAAGCCGATTGACATTAAGTAAAGTCTGATCATGAATTATCCTCTTCTGATTATGTGTTTGTTTGTATTTAATGACTAAGCTAAACTGAATTAATCATATGTAGCTCTAGTTCCTAATAATTTAGACCCACTAAGTGTAAAATCATTGTTTGTTATTGTTGTGTTCTTGTAACGACCCGACTGGTCATTTTGAGCTTTAGCATTCCGTTTGGTAATTTGAGGTCTTTATTTGCTTCATATGATGTATTAAAACTTGCGTGAATGGTTGGTTTTGATTTACTAGAAGTTCGGGAATGATTTAGAAGGGTAATTCTCTATTTGGAAGCTTTAAGTTGAAGAGTTGACCAAGATTTAACTTTTGTGTAAATGGTCAAAGATTCATGTTTTGATTGTTCCAACAGGTTCCTACAGTAATTCCAATAAGTTCGTATAGACTTAGCCATATGTCCGGATTTGGATTTGGTGGTTTCTAGGTGTATTTGGCTCTTATGGACGAATGTTGGCAATTGAAGGTTTAGAAATTTCTTAAGATTGACCGAGAGTTGACTTTGTGGCTATCGGGTTCGGATTGTTATTTCGGAAGTTGGATAGGTTTGATACGTCATTTAGAACTTGTTTGCAAAATTTGGTCTCACTCTGGGTTGGTTTGACAAAAATCAGACGCTTGGTAGTGATTTTAGAACTTCTTGAACTTTATTGTAATTTTGATGCATTTTGGCATTCGATTCATGGTTTTGTATATTTTGATGATCCGAGCATTTCCTATGAGTTTTATATACTTGTGTGGACAGCTGGGGTGGGGCCCAAGGGATTCGGGTGAGCTTCGGACGTGTTTCAGATGGTTTTGTTGAGTCTTGGAGTTCTAGTGCTGCAGACCTCGCTTTTGCGAGAGTCTGCACGCATTTGCGAACCTTCACATTTGTGAGATGGGAATCGCAATTGAGAGGGCTGGGTATTCTATCCATGTTCACATTTACGATGAGGGCTCCGCATTTGCGAAGCTCAAGTTTTGTTTGCGACATTGGCTGGGTTGTGGACAGTTCGCATTTCCAAGCTCATTGTCGCAAATGCAACATCTATGGCTTAACATATAGCTGGAATTTCGGGATAATCTCATTTTATCACATTTTTTAGTTCTAGACTAGGTGGAAGGTAATTTTGGAGGCGATTTTCACACATAATTATAGGGAAAGTGATTTTGATTCTATTTTGATAATATAACTTGATTTTTTATGAATTTTAAGATCAAAATCATGAAAATTGAAGGAATCTTTTGGAGATTTTTGACTATGTGTTGAAAAAAAATTTGAGATTTGAGGGTCGAATTGGAATCGGTTTTGAAAATTAATCATATATTTAGCCTCGTGGAATTATGGTTAGTTAAGATCTACCCTTCGACTCGGTTTTGACCGGGCGGGCCTAGGTTAACTTTTGTTGACTTTTGGAAATTGGGTAAAGATTGCAACTTAAATAATTGGAATTGATTTCTTTTGCATTGTTTGATGTTATCGAGTCATTTTTGGATAGATTTGAGTGAGTCGGAGGTGATGTTTAAGGGAAAGGATTTTTTAGTATTGATTTTGCTTTTTTGAGGTAAGTGTCTTGCCTAACTTTGGTTGAGGAAATTTTACCTACTATTTGATATTGTTTGCTACATGCGGAGGTAATGTATATATGAGGTGACGAGCGTATATACATGTGTCATGAGTATTCATTCTTGGAGTAGATTCTAGCTTACTATATGCCTTATTTGGTTGTGTGTTTTACTTGATTCCATGTGTTATTAAATTGATCAACTTCGTGAGTACTATAAACCATGCTAAAGAAATATTGAGGCTAACAGTACCATATGTTGAACATGATGAGAAAATTGTGAGACTTATGCTATATTTTCCTCAGGGATAGATACATGTAGGTTATGAACACGCATCCAGACTTGTTCTTGTAATGTGCCTTGATTGGGACGGGTACACTCTGTGAAACATATGTGATCATTTGTATGACTACTTGAACTTGGTTTCTATATTTGATTTACCAATAGTCATGCTTTATCTGCACTTTTGTTGTTATCATGTCCTTGTATGCTTTATTGATGAGTTATGAGAATGTGCCTCTTGATGATGAATTGTTATCTTGTATTGTTGTGATAATTTGTCACATGTGGACATGTTGTGCATATTGATTCTAGATGTGCATGCGGCGACATAAAGGAGGCATTTCATTTGTGATGCGCATGCGGCGAGATAAGGGTGGCAAGATACGCATGAGGCAACATAAGGGAGGTGTTGATTGATATGCATGCAGTGAGATAAGGGTAGCTTATGGGCGTGTAACAATATAAAAGAAATATTTCATTGTGATGTGCACACGGAGAAATAAGGATGGCATTGTGGTAATGTTATGTGATAGCCCGGGGGCAATTTGTATTGATTATGTGTGTGTGGTGGAAAAAGAGTGACTTTTTGTTATGCTTATGACTTCTTCTTTTTTAGGGTGTGTTTCACGCGTTTTTACAAGATTTGATGCGTTGTTGCTAACATACCAATCAATGCCTATGTGATTACTTGATGATCTGGTTGCCCAGACGGATTTACCTTTGTGGAGTTGATATCTCATATTTTGTTAAGTTGTTGGTAGCATATTGTATTGATGAGATGAGGAAGTTGTCATCATGCAATAATATATGTAATTCTTGATAAATTTTCTTGAACATGTTATTTGGCATTGATACAAAATCAGATTATATTGTAGAATGAGGTCTTTACCATGCGGGTGTGACTTATGTTGTGGCACGAGGTCTTTATCGTGTGAGGATGATTGATAATGTGGGCACGAGGTTCCATGTGTGTGCAATTCAATTTGATGACTTATTGTTGAAACTGAGCCTTTAGTTAGTCAAGATATTTACCGAGTGCATGGGGTCAGTTGTACTCATACTACACTTTTGCACCTTGCGTGCAGATTTTGGAAGTTGAGTAGCTGCGAAGGATGAGCTTGCATTGGAGATATACTAGCATACCGGATTCATGCTACCCTTTTTGTTCATGGTATCTCAGGGTTTCATTTATGTTTATGTAATTTCCAAACAGGTATTGTATGTATTCAGTTCACCAGCTTTGTAAATTTAAATCATAGTGGTTCACGACTTGTACTACCAGTCCTTGGGGTAGTTGTATCAAATTCTTTTATAGTCTTATTTATAATATTGATGATTTCTCACTGTAGTGGTAACTTATACAGTTTGGCTTACCTAGAGGGTGGGTTAGGTTCCATCACGACAAGGGTGGGATTTTGGATCGTGACAAGTTGGTATCAGAACTCTAGGTTAATAGGTTCTACGAGTCATAAGCAAGTGTCTAGTAGAGTCTTGCGGATCGGCATGATGACGTCCATACTAATCGTCGAGAGGCTATAGGGCATCTAGGAAACTTCACATATTTCTTTCCTGATTGTGCGACTTGTTTCAGCTTGAAGCATATACCTTTGATTTCCTTCTGTTCACTCGTGTGTGATATTGTGCACTCGGTATCAGCTATGCGCTGATGGCTTATAATGTTGTAGATGGAATATGGGGGCTATGGATGCTTTATTATCTCTTGATGTGTTGTCCAGAATGAGGATGCAGATTTATTGGTAGATCTTTTAGTTGTTCATGGGTGGGATGAAGCGAATTCTTGTGTCTGGTTGATGAGTATTGACTCAGGAGAATTAATGGGAAGATGTTGATTTGAGGCTAGCAGGTGGGTTATCTCCTGCGAGAATATTTGAGATTGTGTGTTTCGTATGAGGCTTCTATTCAGTGGAATGCATATATTATCATTCAGGCCACTTGAGGAAATTGGTTTGATGGTCACAAGGATGAGTATGCACTCGGTAGATTATTGGGGGTGTTTTATGACTGGTGTTACGTGGGTTTAGGCAGTAATCAGATGATTAATGGTCTGAGAACGGGGAAGCTACTAAGGAAGGTTGTTATGGGTTACAGACAGTGTGTTCTATTGCTTTGAGCCAATTAGGGGAGTTTTCCATTGACGATCGGATTGCATGGTCATGCATCATATTAGTTCTTGGACTAGGATGTGCTTGCAGATTGGCTATAATTTGAGAAAGGTTTCATCAAAGATGATTTAAAGAAATGTGAATGACTTTCGAGAAGGTTCCAATGGGTTCAGGACTCATATACGATATTTAAGGATTTTTGGATTTGCGTATAGTTATGATATGGGGCATATTTTGGATGGTGCCAAAACTTGAAGTACTTTATATCATTACTGATTCTATATTGCGGTATTAGAAGGTGAGAGAAACAGTTTCAGATTCATTAAAAGGTCCTTTAGTGCAGGCATTTTCATGTTGAGGTACTCTGGCTCTTAGCAGTCTACATGACTTGGTTGATTTAGAAGGATTTAGTTATAATGATTTGGTTATGTGCAAATGGGTTTCGAAGAGTTCTCGATGGTATCAACCATGGCTTGAGACGGATGTCCTCTATAGGTATAAGGAGTATGTTGCGTGTTGTGATTTTTCTCCTGGATAGGGTTAAGTGGAAGGTTTTTGGTTGATGGAGTGTGTATCCTGCTTGTGACTCAGAGTTGATAATGGGAATTCTTGTATTTTTATATGATGGCATGATAGATGCGGTGCGACATGTGGGATTGAGGTTTGCATATACAAGCTCGTGGTTCTATTTCGAATGGAAGGTCATGAGTTTTAGACAACATGGACAATTTCAGAAATTTAGAAGAATACTAGCACTATCTGGTATCGCTTGAGAAGGGAGTGTATTTTCGAGGGCACGTTGTGTTTTGACTTGTGGATGCTTGACTACTATTCCGGTAATCACCTAGATGTTGATTCCTGAGGAATCAGGTTTTGCTACATGGAGCAGAAGATTCAAGTGTGTATTTTATGTGAGATGATTATATATGAGTGATGTGACAATTATTGAGTGGTGGAGTTGGTATCGGATATGGAGATTCTTGGATTCTTGAGGTTTAGAGACTGGAGGATCTTAGAGTCAGACTATTCCTTGGTTATAGGCTATGAAGATATGTTAACAGTTAGACATCTGCTGGAATATGATGGAAAGGTTACTATGGACTTTTGAAAGGTTATTTACCTATTGTGAGTGATCGGAGTTGATTTGGGGACCCATTGGTAGGCCTATGAGGATGTGTATTCTATATCAGATCGGGTTTGCTTACTTTTACGGAGCATTTACTGTGGGTATGTCAACGGGCAGAATGAATGTTATATGTGCCCTAGTTTGTTTCGTATATTACTCTCTTATGTTATGACGCATTGTGAGACTACTTGACAATTCACACGCCTGACGTGATTCTGTTTAGGCCTTGTGGCGAGATTCGAGCGAGATGACTCTTAAGATGTTGAATTGCTTATTGCGCCTTGGTTATGGATTTCCTGTTTGAGGTATATTGTGCTATCTATTTTCCCATAGTTATGGTCATACATTTTGCATGTTTGTTTTTGGTACGCATGTGGTTGTTGGTTGTGAGGACTATGGCTCTATGGGTATTTCATGTGGATCAGTAAGTTTGGATCGGGTCACGCTCTACCGCGGAGTTATGTTGGGATATAACCTTTATGCTTGCTTCGTGTGTTCTGATTCTCCCTTTTGAGGTGGATTCATATTGTTGTGCTTTGTTGTGGTATTTGTTAAATTTGTTGGGTGGCTCTCTTAGTTGGATCTCCTTTTATCTTAACTTATATTCGAGTTATTTCTTGTTGGGTACGAATTGAATTGAATGTGACTAGGTGGTATTTGATGTGTCTTGATAGTCGAATAGCTTGTATTGGATGAGATGAGATCATTGGACTAGGAATTTGTACAATCGGACTTGGATAAGGTATGTTTGGATAAGAATGTCATTAATCGGCTTAGAGTTTGGCAATGGTTCTTGCCTCGAATAGTTCTTGTCGAGTGAAAGAACTCCATGACTTATTGATTGGGTGAGTGGTTACTAGTTTCTACATGTTCCTTGTATCATTACCAATGTTGGAAAGGATTAAAATAAGGTTTTATATGATATGAGGTTTGTTACCGGTACCGGGTTTGATAATAGGCAGCTATTAGGGCCAGAGATATTGCTATGGGCATATGAGTGATGGGTTACATTGTGTGGTTATATCTTGTGAAAATATTTGTTTTTTTTCAACTAGTTGAGATCGATGCAGTGTGTATATGCAAGAATTGGATCTTAGAAGGAGTCTTGGATGCTGAAAAATTAGTTCTAAGCTTATCGGTTAAGGTTAAAGGAAGAAACTCCAGTCGAGCTTTTGTGGATGGGGTTTTATGGATTTAGGTGACATGGGATCACACATGGATATGTGTATGGTTGGTTTATAAAGTGATTTGATGGCTTTGAAAAGAGTATTGGCACGTTCGAGGAGGAACGTATGTTTAAGTGGGGGAGAATGTAACGACTCGACCAGTCATTTTAAGATTTAGCATTTCGTTCAGTGGTTTGATGTCTTGAGTAGCTTCATATGATGTATTACGACTTGCGTGAATGGTTGGTTTTGATTTACATAAAGTTCGGGAATGATTCGGAATGGAAATTCTCTATTTGAAAGCTTTAACCTGAAGAGTTGACCAAGATTTGACTTTTGTGTAAAAGGTCTCGGATTCATGTTTTGATAATTCAATAGGTTCGTATGGTGATTTTGGAGTTAGGCGTATGTCCGAGTTTGGATTTGGAGGTTCCTAGGTTGATTTGGCTCTTTTGGGAAGAAAGTTGGCAATTTGAAGTTTAGAAATTTTTTAAGTTTGACCGAGAGTTGATTATGTGGCTATCGGGTTCGGATTGTTATTTCGAAAGTTGGAATAGGTTTGCTACGTCAATTGGAACTTGTGTGCAAATTTTGGTCTCATTCCAAGTTGGTTTGACGGGAATCGGATGCTTGGTTGTGATTTTAGAAGTTCTTGAGCATCATTGGGATTTTGATGCATTTTTGTGTTTGATTCATGGTTTTATATGCTATTATGATGATCCAAGTGCGAAGCGAGTTCGTATGAGGTTTATATACTTGTGTGGACCGTTGGTGTAGGGCCCGAAGACTCGAATGAGTTTCAGATTGTTTTGTTGAGTCTTGGAATTTGGGTGCTGCAGACCTCGCATTTGCGAGAGTCTGCACGCATTTACGAACCTCCGTATTTGCGACATGGGAATCGTAATTGCAAGGGATGGGTATTCTGGCCATGTTTGCATTTGCGATGAGGGTTCTGCATTTTTGAGATTTGCATTTGCGAAGCTTGAGGCTTACTTGCGACATTGGCTGGGTTGTGGATAGTTCGCATTTGCGAGCTTATTGTTGCATTTGCGACTCTTGCTGAGGCAGCCTTGCTTCGCATTTGCGATCCTGGGGTCTCTTTTGCAATAGACGCACTTGCAATCCTTTGGTCGCAAATGCGACATCTGCGGCTTAACATATAGCTGGAATTTCGGGATAGTCTCATTTTATCACATTTGTTAGCCCTAGACTCAGTGGGAGGTGAATTTTGGAGGGAATTTTCACACATAATTATTGGGTAAGTGATTTGACTCAATTTTGATATTATAACTTGATTTCTTATGGATTTTAAGATAAAAATCATGAAATCTGAAGGAACTATTTGGGGATATTTTACTATGTGTTGAAAAATAAAAATTTGAGATTTGAGGGTCGAATTGGACTCGGTTTTAAAAACTAATCATATATTTTTGACTCGTGCGGTTATGGGTAGTCGAGATCTACCCTTCGACTCGGGTTTTGACTGGGTAGGCCCGGGGTTGACTTCTGAAAATTGGGTAAAGATTACAATTTTATTAATTTAAGTTGATTTGTTTTGCATTTTTTGATGTTATCGAGTTGTTTTTGGCTAGATTTGAGCCGTGCGGAGGTTATTTCTAAGTGAAAAGCTATTTTTGAGTATTGATTTTGCTTGTTTGAGGTAAGTTCTTGCCTAGCTTTGGTTGAGGGAATGTTTCTTACTATTTAATATTATTTGCTACATGTGAGGGTGATATATATATGAGGTGACGAGCGTATATACATGTGACATGGGTATGCATACTCGGGGTAGATTCTAGCTTACTATATGTCTTATTTGGATGTGTATTTTACTTGATTTCATGTATTATTAAATTACCCGACCTCCTGAGTGTACTATAAACTATGCTAGAGAAAGGTTAAGGCTATTGGTAGCATATGTTGAACATGGTAAGCAAATCTTGAGATTTATGCTATATTTGCCTCGGGGATAGATACACAGGCTATGAACACACATCCGGACTTGTTCTTGTAATGTACCTTGATTGGGACGTGTACACTCTATGAAATATATGTGATCCTTTGTATGACTACTTGAACTTGGTTTCTATACTTGATTTAACCATAGTCATGCTTTATCTGTACTTTTGTGTTATCATGTCCTTGTGCGCTTTATTAATGAGTTATGAGAATATGTCTCTTGAAGATTAATTTTTATCTTGTATTGTTGTGATAATTGAGGAAAATGTGGACATATTGTGCAGATTGATTGTAGATGTGCTTGCGGTGACATAAGGGAGGTATTTCATTTGTGATAAGCATGCGGCGAGATAAGGGTGGCTAGATGCTCATGCGGAGACATAAGGAGGTGTTTATGGATGCGCATGCGGCGAGATAAGGGTGGCTTATGCGCATGTAGAAATATAAGGGAAATATTTCATTGTAATGCGCACGCGGAAAAATAAGTGTGGCATTGTGGGAATGTTATGTGATAGCTCGGGGGCGATTTATATTGATTATGTGTGTGTGGTGGAAAAAGAGTGAATATTTGTTGTGCTAATAACTTCTTCTTTTTATGTGTCATGTATTTATTCATGACTTGATGTGTTGTTGCTAACTTGTTAATCAATGCCTCTATGATTACTTGATGATTTGGTTGCCAAGACGAATTTACCTACGTGGAGTTGATATCTCATATTTTGTTTAGTTGTTGGTAGCATATTGGATTAACGAGATGAGGAAGTTGTCATCATGCAGTAACATATTTGATTCTTGATAAGTTTTCTTGAATGTGTTAATTGGCAATTGATACGAAATCGGATTATATTGTGGCACGAGGTCTTTATCGTGAGGGTGTGGCTTATGTTGTGGCACAAGGTCTTTACTGTGCAAGGGTGATTGATAATGTAGGAACGAGGTGCCATGTGTGTGCGATTCTATTTAGTGACTTGTTTTTGAAACTAAGCCTTTACTTGTATTGAATTGCTATCACTTGTTCTGATGAGATTTTAGTTATTGTTTTCTATTATACGTCTTGTTGCTAGTCTTTGATATATTGCACATTTTATCTGACTAGTGAGTATCTTTGACTTAAGAACCTTGTCACTATTTCTCTGAGGTTAGTCAAGATACTTACTGAGTACATGGGGTCGGTTGTGCTCATACTACACTTCTGCACCTTGCGTGCAGATTTTGGGAACTGAGTAGCTCAAAGGCGGAGCTTGCATTGGAGATATACCATCGTACCGAATTCATGCTGCCCTTTTTGTTCATGGTATCTTAGGATTTCTTTTCTGTTCATGTAATTTCCAAATAGATGTTTGTATTTATTCATTTCACCAGCTTTGTAAATCTAAATCATAGTGGCTCATGACTTGTACTACCAGTCATTGGGATAGTTGCATCAAATTCTTTTGCAGTGTTATTTAAAATATTAATAATTTCTTACTGTAGTGTTAGGTTATATAGTTTGACTTACCTAGCGGGTTAGGTTAGGTGCCATCACGACAATGGTGAAATTTTGGGTCGTAACAGTTCTTGTCTAACCATAGTAAGGTACTAGGCCTTTGTAGAAACAAAGTATATGAATACATGTTTGAGTGATTATCTTAGATAGCTTTGAATGACATTCTAGTCTTGAAGTCATCTTTAACATAGTAATTGTGACTATAGGGGTATACTGTTAACTACTTTAATTTTTTTATGGCTCTCATTTGACTATGCTTGTTTGAAACTGTGAAGTTATATGTATTATTACATGAAAATGACTATGAGTTGCCTTCTGAGCCTTGAAGTGTCTTTAAAAGCTATTGAGATCTTATGACCATGTGTGACGATATAGTTTTGCACCCTGTGCTTTTAACAATGATTAGCTTAATGAGGATACTTCAAATTTGAAGCATGTGTCCATGTCCTAATTGCTTGTGTCATTTTACCTAAGTGATTGTATCAATTCCTAAATGGTTGTATGTTAACAAGTTTGGTGTTGTTCTAAAACTTTTTGTGGTTTCACTTGACTAAGTTCTTAAACATGTCATGTTTACATGAGTTGAACCATAACATTGGACCTTTTGTGTAGTAAAAAAGCTTGTTTGTGGTTGCTGTTTGGTCTCCTTGGCCAATCTGTTTATTCAAAGTTCTAAGTCAAGGTTTGTGTTTCAAATCTCCATGGAATAACAAGGTTCTATGACTAAGGGCCTTTGTTATGGACCTAATCTCACTATCAAGGGACCCCTCCCTAGCACAAGCACTGCTCGGGGCCCTAGAGACCCTTGTGAACTCTAAAGTATCAGGGATTCATAGGGAGACCTTGTAAGTGAATGTGATTCACTCTAGCCGATGGTTATTAACCTTGATTAATCTTTAGAGGGTTATCACAAAAAATATTTGGCTTTGATTTGTGTACTTTAGATCATACTTATGCTCATTTTTATATTTCTGCTTTACTGTATATACGTAAGTGCTAATTAAATTTCTTTTCTTCTTTTTGCATGAGCACACTGGGCCTATGGAGTTAATTATGAACTCTGGCCCAAGTTCAATGAATTGGTCTGACTCTCCTCGTCACATTCCTTATTTGCTGAAGCATGCTACTGGTTGAATTTTAATTGGGCCTGAATAATTGTCAGCCCATCACAGAGTCCAGTTCCCTTCCTTTACTTTATATCATTGTTATTGTTATCCGATTTCTGTATATGATGTATTATGGAACTAACATTGATATTACATATTTTCTTTTATCTTTGATTCGGTTGATTAGAAGAATAATCTTAAAGTAAACAAATCTCGTAGGGTAAAAGATAAAAATGGTTAAAATAATCTTTCACTTTATAAGGATAATAATTTTCAAAAACGCCAAATATATGTATCGTCTTCTTTATCAATTAAGTCCTTTCGTTCACTTGTTTTCCTAACGACTTTCCTGATTAAAAGTGTAACGACCCGACCGGTCGTTTTGAGCGTATTAGCCCCGATCCCTTATTCACTGCATTCCCCGTATCTATTTCTACTTATGTGACTTGCCGAGAGGTCTTGTTTTGGTTTCGGAGTGTTTTGGGACACTTAGTCCCTAAAATAGAAGTTTAAGTCTTAGGATTTTGACTGTAGTCGGAATGGTGTGAAGACGACTCTAGAATGGAGTTCCGCTGGTTCCGTTTGCTCCGTTGGGTGATTTTGGACTTAGGAGCGTGTCCGGACTATGAATTGGAGGTCTGTAGATGATTTAGGCTTGAAATGGCGAAAGTCGAATTTTCGAAAGTTTGACCGGGGGGTTGACTATTTGATATCAGGGTCAGATTCTGATTCCGGAAGTTGGAGTAGGTCTGTAATGTTGAATATGACTTGTGTGCAAAAGTTTAGGTCAATCGAGAGTGGTTTGGTATGATTCGGCATCGTTTGTAGGATTCAGAAGTTTAGAAGTTCTTTAGGCTTGAATCTGGGTGTAATCGATATTTTAGTGTTGTTTTGAGTGATTCGAAGGTTCGACTAAGTTCGCATTGGGTTATATGACTTGTTGGCATGTTTGACTGAGGTCCCGGGGGCCTCGAGTAGATTTCGGGTGGTTAACGGACTTGATATTTGAGTTGATGAAGCAGCTAAAGAGTTGCTGCCACTGGTGTAACCACACCTACGGAGTGGGCACCGCAGGTGCGAGCACGCAGAAGTGTGGCATGAATTGCATATGCAGGCAAGGCCATGAAGGACATGGGTCGCAGGTGCGAAGAATATTCCGCACCTGCGGTAGCGCAGATGCAGAGAAGTGGGCGCAGGTGCGGGGGCAACTGGGAGAGAGTGACTCCGCAGAAGCGAGGCCAGGGCCGCGGATGCGCGTTCGTAGGTGCGGAAACTGGAGCGCAGGTGTGAGCCCTGGAGGTGCAAGTGACTTCCGCAGAAGCGGCATTTTCACCGCATATGCGGCATCGCAAGTGTGACAATAGGTCCACAGATGCGAAATGTCTGGGCAGAAGGTTTAAAATCAAGGGTTCGCGATTTTAGTTATATTTCAACATTTTGAACTCGGACATAGACGATTTTGGAGAAGATTTCTGAGGTGATTATTGAGGTAAGCTTCTTGTACTCGTTTTGGATCATAAAACTTGTTTCCCCACTGATTTTCCCACCTAATTAGTGAGATTTTGAAGTGAAATTTGGGGGTTTAGGGCTTGAGAATTGGAGAGTAGATTTTGGGGGTTTGGATGACCACATTGTGTTGGATTTTGATAAATTTGGTATGGTTAGACTCGTGAGTGAATTGGATTTCGTGTTTTGTGACTTTTGTCAGATTTTGAGGCGTGGGCCCGGGGGCCGGGTCGAGCCTATTTCAGATTCTGGCTTATAATTTCGTGTTTTTCTTGTGGCATTGATTCCTTTTGCCCATATTAATTATACCCTACTGCTTGTGGCTAGATTTGGGGCGTTTGGAGACTGATTCGAGGGGCAAAGGCATTTTGCAGTAGGATTTTCTCGGTTTGAGATAAGTAACGCTTTCAAACTTTGTTTTGAGGGTTCAAAACCCCGAACTATGTGTTGTACGATTAGTATTGAGGTGACGCACATTCCAAGTGACGGGCGTGCGAGCGTGCATGAGAATTGTGACCTGGTTGATTCCATGGCACTGTATAGTGGCTCTATGTTGTTGATATCCGTGTTTTCATCTTGTGATAAAGTAATTGAGTTGTCAATCATGCTAGATATCATGTTTAGGCTTTATGCCGGTACTGTTGGGAACCCTAGTGGTCGTTTCTTGCAGTCATCTCACTGATATCATTGTTTTCGAGCTAGTTTTCATGATATTGTGAGCCCGTGAGTGAGACTGAAGAGATTGATGACTCAGTGAGGCTGAGAGCCTGATTATGAGTGACAATTGTGGGATCGGGCTACACGCTGCAGCGGTTATACTGATTTTATGATAGCGCTTGGGCTATAGGAGCCCCTCCGGAGTCTGTAACACACCCCCTGTGAGCGCGGTTGGTATTATTGAGGGATGGATCTTCCCTGGACATGGATCTTGTCCGAAGTACTTGATACCTGGATATGGATCTTCTCCACGGGGCTGGATTGGCCTTCCTCAGTACTGGGTGACTTATAGTCAGTGATGTATATGTTTTGGGATGGATCTTCCCTGGGCCCTATGGGCCATATACAGTACCAAATGGTTGAGCATTCAAGAGTATGAGCACATGAGGCTGACAGCATGGTGCATTACATACAACATGTGCATTAGCATGTACAGATAGCAGAGTTACATTCTTTACATTGTTCAGATCTGCTTCACTTTACTGTTTTGAGTTGTCTATTTAATTTGAAAGCATGCCTACGTTTCTATTCCGCTATTTCTATTTTATCTGTACCAGTTGAGTTCGTCACTACCTTTCATTCCAAAGTTTGGACTTGTTACTTACTGAGTTGGATGTACTCACGTTACTCCTTGCACCTCGTGTGCAGATCTAGGCATTTGTTATCACGGCGGCGGTTACTGATTGCGGCTTCAGAGTTCGGAGACTACCAAGGTAGTTTCACGGCGTTCGCAGGCCTTGAATCTCATTCTTTATCACTAGTTGAATTTTTAGTTTATTTCTCTAGACACTGTAGCGGACTGTATTCTGATTTAAACGCTCATGTAATCTGTGACACCTCAATTGTGGGATGGATTGTATCGTATTTTGGATATTTCTATTTTCAAAAAGGCTTTCCTAAATTATTAAATTGCTTCCGTCTTTATGTTCAAAGATTTTTTGTGTTGAGATGTTGAGTTGTGGCTTGCCTAGTTCCACGATAGGCGCCATCATGACGGTTAGATTTTGGGTCGTGACAGTTGGTATGAGATCCTAGGTTACATAGATCTCATGAGTCATGAGCAGGTTTAGTAGAGTCTTGCAGATCGGTACGGAGACGTCTGTACTTATCTTCGAGAGACTGCCGAACCATTAGGAAACTTCACATTCTTGAATTCTAGTCATGCGAATCTTTTGATTCTGGTAATTAAATTCCTGTTGTTCTAATTCTCTCACAAATGGTGAGGACGCGTACTACGGGGTAGGATGGACGGCCACCGGTACCACTAGTCAGGGCCGCGAGAAGTCGAGGCCGAGGTCGCGGTAAAGGCCGCAGTAGGGGCAGAGTTGCAGCTTGTACCGCAGCTAGGGCAGTACCTGCAGTTCAGGAGCAAGCTCCAGTTGTGGATGAGCCTGTGGGACCAGCTCAGGCACCACCTGTGCCCATTGTGATTCCAGGACTTCAGGAAGCCTTAGCTCAGATTCTGACCATGTGCACCAGTCTTGCTCAGGCGGTCTCTGTTTCGGCCGCAGCAGCCACTTCTCAGGCCGGGGGAGGCACTTAGACTCCTTCCGCTCGCACACCTGAGCAGGTGGTGCAGGGACTCCAGACACCGGGGGCACCACCAGCCTAGCCGGTTATAGATGCTCGGGACTTTATGGTTCCTGCCATGCCCGATGATGAGTAGTGTCGATTGGAGAGGTTTGAGAGACTCCAGCCTCCATCTTTCAGTGGTACCGAGGGAGAAGATGCACAGGGTTTCTTGGACAGATGTGAGAGGATCCTCCATACAGTAGGTATTTTAGAGACCAGCGGGATCTCGTTCACTACTTTTCAGTTTACTGGAGATGCCTTTACCTGGTGGGAGGCTTATGAGAGGCGTAGGCCAGTTGGTGCAGCGCCACTTACCTGGCAGCAGTTCTCCGTTCTCTTTCTGGAGAAGTTCGTGCCTCAGTCCCGCAGAGAGGAGCTGCGCAGGTAGTTCGATCATCTTTGTCAGGGTGATATGTCTGTGACGCAGTATGAGATGAGATTTTTAGAGTTGGCCCGTCATGCTATCTGGTTGGTTCCCACAGATAGGGAAAGAATCAAGAGGTTCATAGATGGCCTCACTTTTCAGTTGCGATTGCTTATGACTAGAGAGAGAGTCTCTTGTGCTACATTTGATGAGGTTGTCGATATTGCTCGTCAGATTGAGATGGTTTGCAGCCAGGAGCGGGTTGAGAGGGAGGCCAAGAGGCCTCGTGGACAGGGTGGATTCAGCGGTGTTCCTTCTAGGGGTCAGTTCCACCACGGTAGGGGTCGTCCTTTCAGACATGCTCAGACGACTCGCCCGGTTCACCGTGGTGCATCATCTGGCCATGGTGAACACAACTATCAGCAGGGCCAGTCTTCATTCAGTGCACTACTAGCTCAGAGATCATCTCATGCACCATCAGCTCAGGGTTTATTTATGTCAGGACCTTCTAGCAGTTATTCCGGTGCTCGGGGTTCACTTCATTACCCACCGCCATTTGTAGAGAGAGGTTGCTTTGAGTGCGGAGATTTGGGTCATATCAAGAGGCATTGTCCCCGCCTTTCGGAAGGTTCATCTCAGCAGAGGAGTCAGGCTTTGACTTCGGCATCAGTTACTTCACCACCCGCCCAGCCAGATCAAGGTGGAGCTCAGTCAGCTAGGGGTCGCCCTAGAGGGGGAGGCTGATCAAGTGGCGGTCAGGCCCGTTTCTATGCACTCCCTGCTAGACCAGATGCCATTGCTTCGGATGCTGTGATTATAGGTATTGTCTTAGTTTGCCATAGAGGTGCCTCTGTATTATTTGACCCTGGTTCCACTTATTCGTATGTGTCCTCGTATTTTGCTCATTATCTGGATATGCCCCGTGAGTCTCTAGTTTCACCTGTTCATGTGTCTAAGCCAGTGGGCGATATTGTCATTGTGGACCGTGTATATCGATCATGTGTGGTGACTATTGGGAGTCTGGAGACTAGAGTAGATCTCTTATTGCTTAGTAGGGACAATTTAGATGTTATCTTGGGTATGGTGAGTTATCAGATTTTTTTTTATATGGTTTTGATCCAAGTGGGGGAGGGTGCTATCTATGATTTGATTGCACGATTTTGTACGGTATTAGTTCTTGGGCTGAGACATACTTGTTGATTGGTTATGACTTGCAGAGGTTGATATCGGGGATGACTTGAGTAAGACAATTTCTTGAATGCGGGTTATATTGCACTTTATGAAAAAATCATGAAATGATTAAATTGTTATTTTGATGTAGTGCGCACGGAGTATAAATTTGATCGGTGGTGTTGAGGTAGGGTTACCCCTCGAGCGTTTCTATGCTAATGAGACACGTGTCTTTCAGCCCGTTTGGGCGGTGCAATTTAGAATCTGAAATTACATTTAATGGTGTCGGGATTTGTAGTAATTATGTATGATTATGGATTCTATATTTCAGTATAAGAAAGGAAAGGGGGACAATTTTAAATTTACATAAGGTATTTTTGTAGTGAGCGTTACAGTTGCGGTATTTATGGAAGTATTTAAGGAGAGTACAATGGCTTACGGGCCTTATGGTGGTATGGTGTTATGTTAGGGTGTCTTGTAGTGAGCTTTGGGTAAAGATCGTGGAATTCTAACAAGGAGAAGCATCAAAATGAGGTTAATTCAGAAGAAACCCGAAGTAAATAGGACAACTGGGTAGTAGGCTAGACCAGTATGGTAATGGCATGCTCGGTTCTTTTGGATAATAATGACGTGGAGACGTTACAGATGTTTTGGTGGCAATATTCTTGGGCTTTAGTGACCCCCGTGGCTTGGGTGAGTTGGAGGAAATTAGTTCTGATAGGTTGATTAGGTGCAAATGGATTTCAAAGTGTTCTTGATGGTTTCTACCATGGTTTGAACCGGATATTTCTACCAGTGTGGGGAACGTGTTGTGTATTGTGATTTCCTCCTGGAAGGAAGCAAGAGGAAGGTTTCTAACTAACCAGGTATGTAAATTGCTGGTGACTCAAGGTTGATAGTGAGATTTTGTGCTTTCCACATGATGGCATGATAGACGTGGTGTGTTGGGCATGATTAAGATTTACATGTATAAGGTGGCAGTTCATTCTTGAAGGCAAGTTCACGAATTCTAGACAGAATGGTCGGAGTTATATATTTAGATGAATGTTATAGTTGCTCGGTAATCCCTGTGAGGGGTGCACGGTTGAAAGGGGGGATTGTGTTTTGATTACGAATGTTCATTGGTATTGCAGTACTCTTCTGGTTGATCGATTGCTGGTATTCAATTTTGCTATGTGGCACGAAAAAAATTTAGGAATATTCCTCGTGGGATGATCGTGTATGAGAGATGTGTTAGACATTCTGGCGGTAGAGTTGGGATCAGATATGGGATTCGTGTGTTATATGGATTTGGAGACTAGGTCTCAAGAGCAGGTTGTTTCCATGGTTGTGAACTGTGAAGTCATGACTGAAGCTAGCTAGACGATAGTATGTGCTATGATTCAGTCATTGTGGGATTTCGGAGGGTTATTTATCCATGTGTAGCTACCCGGAGTTGATATGTGGGTCCATTGGTAGGCCCAATTAGGATGTGTATTATACACCGAGTCAGATTGGTTGGCTCCATACTGCTATTATTGAGGGATGTGCCATTCGGTTGTTGTTGAGCTTATTCGTATTTTGATATGTTCGGTGAGTTACTCTTCTATGCTACGATGGGTTGTGATTCATTGGTTGTATGCACCTACGGTACAGTTCTATTGGGGGGCTTATAGCAGAAATTGAGCGAGATGGGTATTTGGATGATGCATGAATGGTTGCGCATTGGTTACACTCTTTCGGGTATGTGTGGCATTGTGTCATTTGCTTCTCCAGGGTTATGGTAATGCACTTTGAGTACTTGATGTCGGATTGTGCGTGGTTATTGATTTTGAGTATGGTTACTGAGGTATTTCATATGGATTAGTGTTTGGATGGGGTCGCGCATTGCGACAGAGTTATGTTGAGATATGATCCTTGTGTTAGATTTGTGTGTTATGGTTCTATGGTGTGTGATGGATTTTTAGTATTGCGTTGGGGTGGTACCCGTCGAGATTACGGGATGATTCTCTTGTTTGAGTCATTTTCATGATTGACTACATGTGGAATATTGCTTATCGGCGCACCGATTGCACGGGTTGTGGCTTTAGATAGTATTGGTGTGGCTTATCAGGAGAGTAGCTGGTATTTGATAAGATAAAGTCGTCGGATCTAGGATGGGTTCTATCAGATTTGATTGTGGCATATTTGGAAAGATAATATCGAAAGTCAGCTTAGAAATTTGCTATAGTTCTTGTCAAAAAAGAGGGAGCTCCACGACTAGTAGATCTGATGAATGGTTACCAGTCTCTGCGTGTTTCTTTCATCATCGGTGGTGTACGAAGGTTTTAGAATGGAGTCTTGTTTGATATGAGGTTTATTACCGGCATGGGGTTGTTTCGAGCAGCTACGGTGATTAGAGATCATTGCTTCGACCATTTGAGCTATGTGGTATTTTAGTTTTGAGTATTTGAGTTATGGTTACGGCTTTTGGTACAGCTTGTTTAGACTTATACAGTGTGTGTGTTGCGGGATTCTGACCTTATAAGAAATTCCGGATGTTGGAAATTGGATTCTAAGGCTCGTGGACTACGTAAAATTAAGAAATTTCAGTTATATGGTGTTATCAGACCTATATGGGATAGGGTGACGTGGGATCACCCTCGGGTACATGCGTGGTAAGATGGAATACTAATTTGGTGGCTTGGAAATAACTCTTGGCATGTTCGAGGACAAACGGATGTTTAAATGGGGGAGGATGTTCGTTTTGAGTATATTAGCCCTGATCCCTTATTCACTGCATTCCCCATATCTGTTACTGCTTAAGTGACTTACCGGGAGGTCTTGTTTTGGTTTCGGAGTGTTTTGGGACGCTTACTCCCTAAAATGGAAGTTTAAGTCTTAAGGTTTTGACCGTAGTCAGAATGGTGTGAAGACGACTCGAAACCCCGAACTATGTGTTGTACGATTTGTATTGAGGTGACACATATGCCAAGTGACGGGCGTGCGAGCGTGCACCGTGAGAATTGTGGCCTGATTGATTCCATGGCACTGTATAGTGACTCTATTTTGTTGATATCCGTGTTTTCATCTTGTGATAAAGTAATTGAGCTGTCAATCATGCTAGATAGCATGTTTAGGCTTTATGACAGTAAAGTTGGGAACCCTAGTGGTCGTTTCTTGCTGTCATCTTACTGATTTCATTGATATTATGTACTCACTCATGTTCATGCATTTCATATCAAATCTCCATATCAGTTGTTATTTATTGATACATTATATCATTTTTTTCGGGCTAGTTTTCATGATATTGTGAGCCCGTGAGTGACACTGGAGAGATTGATGACTTAGTGAGGCTGAGAGCCTGATTATGAGTGACAATTATGGGATCGGGCTGCACGCCGTAGCAGTTATACTGATTTTATGATAGCGCTTGGGCTGTAGGAGCCCCTCCGGAGTCTACAACACACCCCAATTGAGCGCGGTTGATATTATTGAGGGATGGATCTTCCCTGGACATGGATCTTGTCCGAAGTACTTCATACCTGGAGATGGATCTTCTCCACGGGGCTAGATTGGCCTTCCTCGGTACTGGGTGACTTATAGTCAGTGATGTATATGTTCTGGGGTGGATCTTCCCTGGGCCGTATGGGCCATATACAGTACCGAGTGGTTGAGCATTCGAGAGTATGAGCACATGAGGCTGACAGCATGGTGCATCACATACAGCGTGTGCATTAGCATGTAGAGATAGCAGAGTTATATTCTTTACACTGTTCGGATCTGCTTCACTTTACTGTTTTGAGTTGCCTATTTAATTTGAAAGCATGCCTACATTTCTGTTCAGCTATTTCTATTTTATCTGTATCGGTTGAGTTCGTCACTACCTTTCAGTCCAAAGTTTGGACTTGTTACTTACTGAGTTGGATGTACTCATGTTACTCCATGCACCTCGTGTGCAGATCCAGGCGTTTTTGGTCACGGCGCGGTTGCTGATTGCGGCTTTAGAGTTCGGAGACTACCAAGGTAGCTACACGGCGTTCGCAGGACTTGACTCTCCTTCTTTATCACTAGTTGAATTTTCAGTTTATTTCTCTAGACACTGAAGTGGACTTTATTCTGATTTAGACGCTCATGTACTCTATGACACCCAGGTTTTGGGATGGATTGTATCGTATTTTGGATATTTCTGTTTTCAAAAAGGCTTTCCTAAATTATTAAATTGCTTCCGTATTTATGTTCAAAGATTTTTCTATGTTGAGATGTTGAGTTGTGGCTTTCCTAGTTCCACGATAGGCGCCATCACGACGGTTAGATTTTGGGTCGTGACAAAAAGCATTGGCAGAACTCAATCAAGTCAAATGAAAACGTTTTGGAAAAGGTTTTCAATTGGATCACTTAGGCAAACTTGACAGTTGAAACATTTTTAGGGAAGATAAGCAATGCAGGTAGAATCAATTTGGGTCCAGTTTTCAAAATAAAGTTTGTTTTTGAAAGTTGAACAATTTATACCAAACGAATCTTCTGAAACAGTCAAGGTATACATTATTTCACATTTCTTTCGGATGCATAACTCACATTTAAACAACTCAGTATTTTGAACAAGTCTTACAACTTAGCCTTTAAATTAAGCATTCTTTTCTAAAAGTTATAAACCTATTTTCGAAGCAAAAGTTTTTTGAATAAGACTAAATATTTTATCATTTTATCATTTTAATTGACATTTCACATAGGCCACTTAGAAACCTTTATCACTAATAGGTTAGGATATAATTTTCTCATATTTAGCCTATGTTTAAGGAACTACTTTGATGTAGATATTAAGGGATACCTAACACCTACCCCTTAGAATAACCAGAACCTTTACCCGGATTCTCACTGGTTTAGCAGACCATTAAGATAATGATCTATATTGACTTATAGACACTTTAGTATACCTTTAAATATTAGGTGGCGACTCTTCTTTTATTAACCTCAGAGGAACCATAAGTTGTATTTTGTTTTGACCTGTGCAAAATAGGGTACAACAATATGACAACTCTGCTGGGGATTTTTACAATAGGTTCTGACTTTAGTTAACTTAGGTTAAATTTTAAACACTTAGGGATGTTTGTTTATATTCTATTTTCTCAACACTTCATTATATGTTTATATGTCTTCATAATTTACAATTATGTGTTTATTTGCTTTGTTCATGGTATTATAACTTGCTTATCACAATTATTTGTTATTGATTTTATACACTGTCATTTCACTTTCCGATAGTATTGGCCGTACACAATCACAAACAAAACACGCGAGGGTTGTCTTTTCACCCCTCCGAACCTTCTTTTCAAAACTCTCTAGTTCTAGAGAATGACATTGTGAGGTCAACTGACATGTCGTCTCGCAGTTATTCAGTCCCACTTCGAAAGTTTAGGAAACACTCCACTCTTAGTAAATATAGGTCATGTTGCATACACCCTAGGTGAGTCGATCATTGGCATTGGCTCACAAGTAGGAAACAAACCTAACCTCAGGTTGAAAGCAGTAACGAGCTCGGAAGAAGATCAGTTTCCATCACCAATAACCAATAACAATTCATAACAGTATAGTGAAGACAGTAAAGGTATATAACTCAAGAGATGTAATGATCAGCTCGTTCACAGATACGGAAAAGTAAACTTGCCTTTCAAGTATAACTGTCCGAGTCTAAATCTTACCAATGGAATCAATTAAATATGAGTTTATCAAAAGAACTGTGTTTCTCAATTTACAACATCATATAAGACTTTTCGTTTATCAATTAGCTTGAGGAAAGTACATCTCTATGCCTACATGTTAATATGCATGTCAAGTCATCAATTATCATATACCGCCTAGCATGAGGAATATACATATCTATGCTTACATATCGAATATACATGTCAAATCATAGATGTCACATTACCGTCTAGCATGAGGAAAATGCATCTCGATGTCTACCTTCCAAGTATGCATGTCATATGATTGATTTCACGGTGATATCCCCAGGTACTATCACACTAACATACTCAAGTTGTCTGTCTCAAATGCTTACTTCACCACACACACACAAAAAATCACTTAGCACTGTACGGGTGCATGGCTCATAAGCCCATCATCAAAGCACGTGTATATGTCATTGTGTTTGCGCTTACTACTGGTATGTCAGACTCCGAAGGGGTGGATCATGCCCAAGTGCTAATAAAAAGCCAATATGTCATGTTGCGGCGTGCAGCCCAATCCACAATAATAATAATAATAATAATAATAATAATAATAATAATAATAATAATAATAATAATAATAATAATAATAATAATAATAATAATAATAATAATAATAATACCAGTATGGCCTGTTATGGCTTGCAGCCCGATCCACAACAACACTCTCAATACGGCTCTAAGGCCCACCTCAGTCATCAACCTCTCAAGTCTCAAGTGCTCGCAATCTCGTACCACTCAGCCCAACAACTCCACTTATGGAAAAACAATGATAACATGCGATGTAATAATGAATGACGCACAGAGACTGAGTGTATAGTTAAAATAAAATCGGATAATTCCAAACAATAGAAATAACCTCATTAGGTATCGACCGAATAAGCACATAACCTAAAAATGATTTCTAACTTGAATCACAGCTCAGGTAATCAACACGTAGGGGAAAACACGGATATAATAGGATATGATAGCAGAACAATCTGGTACAAGTCTAAAAGTCAACTTGAATCATGATTAACCCGGTGCACGTCCACACGCCCGTCACCTAGCATGTGCGTCACTTCAACATATCACAAATAACATGGTTCCCAGGGATATTACCCTTAACTCCAAGTTTAGAAATGTTACTTACCTCGAACAAGCCAAATCCAATATCGAGCAAGCCAAACAATACTCTAAAAATACCATCCCGCGTGAAACATCTTCCAAACGGCTCGAAACTAGCCAAAAGTAACTCAGAAACATCAAATAATACCTTAGGAAACAAACCCAATCGAAAAAGGTCGAATCTTTAATCGATTACTCAAACTCAACCAAAATGTCAAACCCGGGCCGACACCTCAAAACCTAACAAAATTCAAATATTCAGACAACCCATTCGATTACGAGTCCGACCATACTAATTTCACTCAAATCAGACTCTGAATCGATGTTCAAAACTCAAAAATTCGCTTTAGGAAAGTTTAGACAAAAAACCCCAATTTCTCTTTTGAAATCATCAATCAAATTCCAAAATCAAAGATGGAATCACGGATTATAATCAAAACCAAGTAGAAAATACTTACCTCAATCCATGTGGCCTCCAAAATCACCCAAATCTGAGCTCCCCAACTAAAATATTGAAGAAAATGAACTCAAAATCTCGAAATTTGATGTTTTAATGCACTGCCAGGGGTCCTTCTCGCGATCGCGGTTGCCAACCTCGTGATCGTGATTCACAAAATATTCCAGCACAGTTTTTACCTTTCGCGATCGCGGCCATGTCCCCATGATCGCGATGAACAAACTCCAACAATCTTGCCCAACTCCTCCAGATAGCCTCTAGTATAATGGCCATAACATTTTGTACAAAACTCTAAATAACAAATGGTTTGCTTTTCTAAAAGATACACAAAGGGCGACAAGTTTCATTTTTGAATCATCTCAAAGTTCCTTATAGATTGCAAGATATACGCTTCCAAAGTCAGTCCTATGACAGCAGAAATTCTTTTACGCGATCGCGAGAAAGGTTTCCGCAATCGTGATTCACAAGGCCCAAACAGCAATTTTCTCTTCGCGAACGCGACCCAAAGGTGTATGATCGTGATTCATACCCTGATGCCAAAAAGCAACTAAAAAGGACCTAGAAATGGTCCGAAACAACCCCGAAACCCACCCGAGCATCTCGGGACCCCGTCCGAACATATCAAGAAGTCCCAAAATATAATACGGACTTACTCGAGGCCTCATATCACACATAATAACATTAAAACCATGAATCGCCGATCACGATCAATCTCTTAAGTTCATAAACTTCAAACTGCGAACCAAGCATCTGATTTAAGCCTAACCAATCCGGAATGAACCAGAATTTTGCATATAAGTTCCAAATGACATATCGAAATTCCAACTCCCGGAGCAACAATCCAAACCCGATATCATCAAAGTCAACTCTCGGTCAAACTTATGAACATTTCAAACCTTCAAATTGTCAACTTTCGCTAATTAGCGCCAAAACCTTATAGAAATATTCAAATGCAAATTCGGGCATATGCCCAAGTCCAAGATTACTATCCGAACCTAACTGAACCATCAAAACTCTGATCCGAAGTCAAATACACAAAAGTCAAACTTGGTCAACTCTTCTAACTTAAAGCTTCTAATATGAGAATCATTCTTTCAAATTAATCCTGAATCACCCGAAAACCAAAACCGACGATACAGGAAGCCACTTTCTTTAATGTATACTAGCTGGTCTACAAAAACATAACACATGACGTTTCTCCTTTTTTTAGTCCACTCTCCCTAAGAAAATGGAGCTGCTTGAAAGCAGATTTCGAAATTACATAGGTGAATGTAGAGATCACCGGTGTCCTACTAGAGACGAAGTACTTGTCGTCCCCAAGACAAAAAGGATGAGGGAAAAAGGCTCGAGAAAGTGTTCCGTATACCGGTCGCTGGTAGATCTGATCGGATCCCGGACACAAGTCATAATACATCAAATGGAGCTACTCATGCCCTCGAACCATTGAGCGGAATGCAAATGTTCAAAATGACATGTCGGGTCGTTACATTCTCCCCTACTTAAACATACGTTCGTCCTCAAATGTGCCAAGGGTCCTTCCCAAAGCCATCAAATCAATGTTTACTCTCACCATGCACATACCTGGGGTATTCCCACATCACCCAAATACGTATAAGCCTGGCAACACCACCTAACTGAAGATACTTACTTCAACCTTAACCCATAAGCCTTAGAATCAAATCTCTAACATCCGAAATCCGTTACAAGACCTTAATCTCGCATCCACACACTGTATGAGTCTGAACAAGCTGTGTCAAGCCATAACCGTAACCCAAGATATAATCGCATGATCTTTTTCCACATAATTGAGATACTTGTAGCAATAACTTTCGATCACAATAGTTGCTCAATAACAAACCTTGTACCGGTAACAAACATCATATCAAATAAAACCTAGTTCTAACCCTTTGTATTATGCCAATGAGGAAAGAAGCATGTAGAAACTCATAATCATTCATCATATCAACAAGTCAGGGGGCTCTCTCACCGAACAAAAGCCATATCCCAAATTCTAAGGTGACTAGTGACATTATTCTTCCAAACATACTGTAATCAAATCTGATAGCACTCGTTCCAAGTCCAATGACCTTATCTCATCAAATACAAGCTACTCTACTGCCATACTACTCCATTGCAACCCAAAGCCACAACCTGTTCAACCTATCCACCCATAAGCAACAACTCAAATGTACCCAAAAATGGAAAATGACTCAAACGAGAGAACCGTTCCTCAAGCTCAACGGGTACCACTACAAGCGCAATTTCATGAACCCATCACACATAGTAGAACCAAGATGCACGAAATCAACACAAAGGATCATATCCCAATATAACTCTACCTGCAATGCGTGGCCCAACCCAAACACTGGTCCACATGAAATACCTCGAGTCATAATGCTCAAAATCAACAACCATATACAAATCAACATCAAATACACAAAATGCGTGACCATAACCATGGATAAATTAATAGCACAATATACCGCAACTCGAAAAGACCATAACCAAGGCGCAATCAACCATTCAACCCTCCAAGAACCATCTCACTCAAATTTTACCATAAGACCCAAACAGAATGCACTATGTGTGCAAATACCCAATGGATCATAACCCATCGTAGCATAGAAGAGTAAAATGTAGAACATATCAGAACACGAACAAGCTCAACTCTAGTCGAATGACACAACCCTCAACAATAGTCATGCTGAGTCAACAAATTTGACCTTGTGTAGAATATACGTCCTCATTAGGCCTACCAATGGGACCCCAAATCAACTCCGTCCATCCACAATTAGATAGATAATCCCTCCAAAAGTCCACAGTAACCTAATTTTAACACATAGTATTAGTTGTCTAACTTTGGCCATACTTTCACAGTCCGCAACCAAGGAACACTCTGCCTCTGGGAACTCCCAGTCTCTAAATCCCTAGAATGCCAGAACCACCATATCCGATCCCAACTCGACCACTCAAGTGACTGACACATCCTTCATACGCAATCATTCTATGAGAAATACTTCCATAATTCTTCCGTGCTGCATAGAAAAATATGAACATCAGCAGTCGATCAACCAGGCGAGTACCACCATACCAATGAAGCATCCATAAGTCAAAATACAGGTGCCTTCTGAAATGCGCACTCCTCTCAGGATACATACTCCATCAGCAAGAAACCTACCACCAGACCCATCAGAGAAAAATTCACAACACGCAACTTACTCCTCATGCCAGTAAAAAATATTTATCTCAAACCGTGGTAGAAATCATCGAGAACTCTTCAAAACATATTAGCACAAGACTAAGCCATCAGAACCGAATCCATCGAACTGAACCAAGTCATGCAGGTTGCTCAAACCAAGAGTATTGCCACAAAACACAAGTAAAACCACACCACACTGAGAGGACCCAAAAGAACCAATCATTTCCATTACCATGTCAATCTAAACCACTACCAGGATGACCTATTTCTTTGAGTTTCTGTTGAATTACCTACAAGTTAACTCTTCTCCTTGCCAGAACCCTACGACCCTTACCCAAAGCTTACCACAGGAGATCCTAGCATGAAACCATGTTTCCGTAAGGCCCATAAGCTGATGTATTCCCTCTTAAGCAACCCAAAAGTACCACAACCGAGACACCCACTCTGAAGAGACCATTCTGTAAATATGAAGTTGTTTCCTTCACCTCTCTAATACTGAAATGTAGAACCTCTAATGATGCAGATATACTGCAAGTCTTGACATCTTTCAATGCAAATCTCATATCTTAGCCTTTTACAAATCCAGAATTTCTTCAAATACCACATATGAATCTTGAACCCAATAGACGATTCTCGGGGGTCATCCACTCTCTTCAAATCTCAAATGTACTGCCAAAATAAGCCAAATGACCTATGCTCCGTTAGTACACAAACACCTGAAGAAGTAACCCACATCTCTAAGCAAGAGAGTTAATCCCTACTCCATGCACACTACCTCCATCACGAAGAGCAAACTCAAATCATTCCAAGATTTCCAGTATTCCTATAAAGTATAATACATCATGTGTAATGATCCGACCGGTCGTTTTAAGACCTATCATATCGTTCGGTGGTTTGAGGCCATGATTAGCTTCACTTCATATATTATGACTTATATGTATGGTTGGAATTGAATTTTGGGAAGTTCAGATTTGTTTCGGAAGGAAAAATCTCAATTCGGAAGCTTTAAGTTGGAAGAGTTGACCAATATTTGACTTTTGAGTAAACAACCTTAGAATCAGGATTGAAAGGTTCAAATAGGTTTGTATGATAATTTCGGACTTGAGCGTATGTTCGGGTTGAGTATCGGGTGGTCCAGGATCATTTTGGCGCCTATTATGGAAGGTTGGCATTTTTGAAAGTTTAAGAATTTCTTAAGTTTGATTTGAAGTGAATTTTGGTGTTATTGATGTGTGCCAAGGTTCCAATCCTTAGAATAGGTTCGTATTGTGATTTATGACTTGTGCATAAAGTTTGGCGTCATTTCGAAATGATTAAGCATAATTCGGACGTGTTCGGTGAAGATTAAAAGTTTGAAGTTTAAAGAAAGGTTTAGATCGTTGATTCATAATTTTGATGTTGTTTGATGTGATTTTAGGCTTTGACTAAGTTTGTATCATGTTTTGGGATGTGTTGGTATGTTTGGATGGGATCCCGGGGGCCTCGGTTTGATTCGGATTGAAATCGGAGTGAGAATTTGGCCTTATGCAATTTTTGGTGGCAGCAGATCTGGTGTAACCGCACCTGCGAGGTTTTGACCGCAGGTGCAAAGCCACAGAAGCGTCCAGGAGGATCGCAGAAGTAGTTCTGGGCAACCTGGGCAGTGGCCGCAGGTGCGAGACCATTCTCGCATCTGAAATTGTGCAGATGCTGCTTCTTGGAGCGCAGAAGCGATGTCGCAGGAATGTGACCTTGTCCGTAGATGTGAAGGGGTGGCCTCCAGTGCTTTCTGCATAAGCAGATTTGTTTCCGCAAAAGCGGCCATTGGCTTTGAAGATAAGAAGATCGCCTGGGCAAAATGTATGTGTTAGCCAAATCGAGGTTTGGCTCATTTAACCTCATTTCTCTCATTGGAGTCGTCCGTGGGGGCGAGGTTTGAGTGCCATTTTTATCATACTTCACGAGGTAAGTGATTCACACTCATTGTGAGCTAAATACTTGGATTATATATAGAATTTAACATGGAAATTGTGGGATTTTAAGAGAAAAACCTAGAATTGATAATTCTGGATTTTGACCACGATTTTGGGAATGGAATTAGGAATATATTATATATTTGAGTTCGTGGTGTTATGGATAATGATTATCTTCAAGAATTTTGGGAATCCGGTCACGTGGGCCCGAGGGTGACTTTGTTGACTCTTCAAGCGGAGTTGAAAATTATTATAAATTGTTAACTTATACGCATTGGAGTGTATTTTGATTGATTTGCACATTGTTTGATTACTTTCGGATCATTTGGTCTTGAATTGAGGAGTTAAGAGGCATTGGAGTCGGTTAGTGGAACTTCAGATAGAGATAAGTCTCTTGTCTAACCTTGTGAGGGGGAAATTACCCCCTAGGTGATGTAATTGTTATGTGCTACTAGTTTTGGGTGCTACGTACGCACGAGGTTGTGAGAGTCCATATGTTAGTAAAAATGTTTATGTTTGGGTAGACTCCGGATTCTATCATGTGATATTTGAATTATTTGAACTCCATTTGCTAACTTAAATGATTGAATTATAATCAAAATTGATTTAGAAATACATCTATATTAGGACGAGCTTTATCACCTTGAGTTGTTGGCCAATTATTGAGAAACAGTAAAGGTTATATTCACTTTATGCTCTTGTACCTGTATTGTAAGCACGTGCCTCATAATTCGATAAGTTCCTTCCTTCCTTGTGGAGTGGGCCGAATGCCTCGACATTATTTTAAGATGCATCTCTAGTTTGTGACAGTCGACCCTCGACAATGTACACACCACTTTGGATCGGGTCGTACGACCTCGGCATAATCGTGCGTTGTATCGCTAGTAGTCTGAATATTCATGAGATTTTCCTTCCACTGATATCTAGCATTTTATATGATATTCCTTATCCATTTGAGATTGGCACTTGATATCTTTCTGAGTTGTTGAGATAGAATACGAGACTGAGAAACATATATCATTAAAAGATATTTTGGAAGATTATGTTAGTTACAGTTTTTACCTCACTGATATTGTTGTGCTTCGTATCTGTTTATGATTTATCATACAGCCTTATTGGACCTCTAGTAAGTATCGATATCGACCCCTCGTCACTACTTCTCTGAGGTTAGGCTTGATACTTACTGGGTACGCGTTGATTTATGTACTCATGATGCACTTCGGCACTAAATGAACAGGATCTGACAGGTTTGTTTGGTGGTCATCTTGGTGCGTAGGCGAAGCTACTGAGGAGACTTTTTGGTGAGATGCATTCCAGGCTATGTATCCCAGTCCACAGAGTCCCCATCGTACTATTTACTTATCCTATCTTATTTGCATTCCAGACAGATGTTGTATTATTATTGTACTCCTTAGTAAATTCTCATGCACTTGTGATATCGGGTTTTGGGATACTCTAGTGGTTGTTTATGGTTCGGCTTGGTATTGTCATCTTTTATTTTACATCTTACTAATATTCTAAGTATTCATGATTTTTAAACGTATTGAATCCATTACCTAATAACACTTATGATTTTAAAAATTATAAAATGAATAATTAATGTGATAATTCACCATTGGCATGCCTAACGGCGACGTTGGGTGCCATCATGGCCTATAGTGGGTTTCGAATCGTGATGGCTTGGTATCAGAGCTCTAGGTTCACTTAGGTCTCACGAGTTATGAGCGAGTCTAGCAGAGTCTTGCAGATCAGTACGGAGACATCTGTACTTATCTTCGATAGGCTACAGGGCTGTTAGGAGAACTTCCCTTCTTGTTTCCTCATCGTGCAATTTGATTCCATTGAAGTCATGCCTTTATTTCCTTCCTACTCATTCCTATGTGATGTTGAGCGCTTGTTATCACTCGGGAGTCGAAGAGTTGTAGTAGTACTGCAGATATGGTGCGGGATGATTCTCCCTACGTGTTCGGGCGGGCTATTATCGTCTCCTTTAGGAGGGGTATTCCATTATTTCAGCATAATGTTAGTGTTGACTATGGTATCACGGCTATACACAGTGTATTATGATGTTCATGAGTGGTTATCGCGTAGTGTTGGTGTAAATGGTAGGGTGCTTATCTATGTGTCGCGGCAATGAATGACTCGAGATTAGGATTACTCAGTTCATGGCTTAGAGGTTTGGCATTTTATTCCAGTGGAGAAGAGGCAATTGGACTAGGGATGTTCAGGCCTTGGTTGACAGAGTAGCAAGACTTGATATTTTCGGATATGGTGGAATTTTCATTTGTGGTGTAGTGACATCATCCTTCTTGTAACGCAATAAGGCTTATGGGTGTTGGGGTCTCCTTTGATTTGCTTTCGGGGTGGGGTGTTGTAGAACGGTGCCTAAGCAACGGTTATCGCATATGGAGGTGTATGTTGGCTTCAGATTCGAATCAGTGCTTCTAACATTGGTGGCTTGAGGGAAATGATATTTGAGGAGGCTTAGAGTTAGTGGCAGTTTATCCATTCGGGTGCTACAGATGGATTATGATTTGAGGCAGTATTTTGGCAGCAAAGGAGGAGGAAGGACATGGTGGGAGGTGTCTCGCGGTGGTTGAATAGCTAGCAGGTCAAGTATGAAAAGCAGAGACCGAGAAGTTACTTAAAGGAAATGGTTTAACCGAAGTAGGAGTGACAAAGTAGCGCATGGATGCTATGGTAGGATAGCCACATGTTGTGGGGAAGTTTAGAGAAATTTGGGGATCATGGTGGACAGCGACTAGGTCTGCGAATTTCATTTGGGATGGCAGATACCGTATTAAGGAAGATTGAATATGGCAGAGAGGAGCTCGCTTGAAATGAAGAGGGGTGTGAAAGATTGATTGTCGTTTTTGGATGCAACATGACTTTGAGTTAGGAATGTACGGTTGGACTTTCAATTGATGCTAATGGGGAATGACCAGACCCTCATAGCTGGTGGGCGAGCATGGGCTCAAGAGGGTTTACTAATTTCATAGTAGTTGTACCCAGGGCAGCGTCGTTGGAAGATATCGGTATAGAATTCCACAGGTGGGGTATCTCCTATGAGTAGGTTAGCGATTGTGTGATTTTGATGAAGTTTCCATGAAGAGTTCTACTTACTACCCGGCATGAGGTCGATTATTTGATTGTGGCTGATAATTCAGAATGTTAATGAAAGGTTCAACAAGAGATTACGAGAAATTTGGCACGTTAACGGTGCGAGATCATGGTAAATGAGAAGGATGAATCTTTTTGGGTTCTAGATTTATGTGATTGTAGCTTAAAGCTAAGTGGGGGAGCCCACCGTCTATTATTGGGTCGCATGGTTGTCTTCTTGTGCGATTTCTAGTTATCGGTGCATTGGTGGACTAATTATGGCTAAGAAAAGGAAACTTCAGGGGCAATTCGAGCAAAGGACTTGATGAATGTGTGCTATATTTCGACTTATCGATTCATGTGCAGGTTTTGGGAAGACTCAGAGTTTATGCTTCTTATGGATGTGATGTACAGGGAAAAGGATTCATTCGGTTGCTTCTTTGGGAATGTTCATGTGCTAGCAGAGCATTGGATTTTGGTTATATATTCGGGACCAAGTCAGAGTGGGTGACTCTCTACTGTGGTTCTAGCGGGTTCAAGAATGTAAGTCGGTGTCTAAGGAATTTGGGTTTGTCGTGTGGCTGAAGATCGGTATTTTGCAGTAGGGTGTGAAGAATACTTGGGGAATTGTCTATGTTACCATCGGGTCTGCGGCTAAGTATTGTAGAAATGGGAGAAAACAACTTCGGATTCGCATAAGGTCTTTCAGAAAGGGTGTACCAGTTAGAGATACTATGGTGTGCATGAGGAGGGTATGAGATGGTTCATGTGTATTGAGGCGATGTGGTCTCGTAAATTGGGTCACTCGAGATGAGAGTTGTTGAGTTTCGTTATGTTTTTGAATGGAGCTATTATTATTTCTAAGCTAGGACAAGAGTAAATTGGAAGAAGTGGGGTCGGTTAGTAATGGTTTGAACCAGCATGATTGTGGCAATGATCAGTTCCATCGGCGTGTTACGTTATACAGGTGGTTTGTGGTTGTACGTGCGGGCTTGACAGGCACCATAATTTGATTGATTTGGGAAGTATTTTGTTCAAATGGCCTTGTTATGTGTAAATAGATCTCGGAAGAGTTATGGCGGTTTAGACCACGACTTGAGGTTTGTATTTTCTGCGGTTACGGGAATTCGGTTGCGTGTTACAATGGTTCTTCTTAAATGAGTTAAGTGAAAGGTTTCTAGCCAATTAAGTGTTATTTTAGTAGTAGTTCAGAGGTTATGATAAATTCTTGTGCTCTCGCATAGCGGCATGATAGGTGCAGTGAGCGGTATGGGAATGGGAAGTTGAGGTTCAAGGTTGCGGCTCGGTGTTGATAAGAATGTCACGAGCTCGGATAAGCAGGGAAGAATTCATATGTTCAGAGTAAGTTGGCATTATCCTAGCATCGCCTGAGAATGGTGTTTTGTGGAAGAGGCATTGTGTATTGATTTGCGGATTATTGAATTGCTTTACATAATTAGTACGGTTGGTGGTATAGAGGTGCAGACTTTTCTACCTGGTACAGAAGGTCGTGTGAGCGCATCCCACGGGAAAATTATATAAATGCGACGAGTTAGTCACTTGATTGCTATAGATTGAAACCAAGTATGGAGATCCTGGTACTAGTGCTAATGTGAGAGTTTATGCCTTAAAGGCGCTCTATTTCTTTGGTTGTGGACTGTGGGAGTTTGCTCCGGATCTGACGACTGATCGTGTGTGTCATGAATAGGGCAATTGTGCATCCTTGAAAGGTTGGTGGCCCAGTATGGGGTGTTCGAAATCGGCTTGAGGTCCGCTAGTAGACTTAATGTGAATGTGTGCTCTACATCAGATCAGGTCAGATGTGTTCATTCTGCATAGCATTGCTTACGGAGGAGTCTTCGAGTGTTGGATGTTATTCCCGTCGTCATCTATTCCATGTACTACTCTATTGTACCATGTGGGTTGTGAGGCGTCTTGATTATTCGCACATGTGTTGTGATTCCGTGTAGCTTGTGGTGTTGTCTGAGCAAGATGGCTCTTGAGATGCAAGTCATTTATTGCACTTTAGTCGTGCTTGTGTTTTTTGTAGCGTATGGCGTAATCTGTCTCCCCAGAGTTGTATTATGCACTTGGCGTGCTTGTGGTCGAGATTCGGGCATTTCGTAAGAATAATATGGCTTGATGGCTGCTTCCTTATTGATTGTTATGTGTGGATCGGGTGGCACGCCGCCACGGGTATGTTGTTTGGATCGGGTAGCACGCAGCCACGGATATGTTCTGTGGATCGGGTTGCGCGTCGCAACAATGTCATATTTGGATTGGGTTGAATTCCATAATAGTGTGATATTTAGATCGGGTTGCATACCGCAACAGTGTCGTATTTGGATCGGGTTGCACGCCGCAACAGTGAGATGTTTAGTACAGTTCCTTATATTTATTTTGTGTGTCTTGCTTTTCGTCTCTGAGATAGGTTCATAGCAACTGTTTGATTGTTTTATTCTTTACGCAGGCTGGGTAATTCCCTTTTAGAGTTCATTCTTCCTTATAAGTCATATTCAAATTGTAGCTCTTTGGCGCTTTGAAGGTATTGTATGGGATTTTAGATGGTGTTTGAGGTGGCTTATTTTCCAAGCAGCTTGTACTGGGTGAGACGAGGTTATTGGACCTGATATCGGTGCGATCAGATTTATGTAAGGTATATTAAAGAGAAAATATCGTCATTCGGTTTAGAATGAGGTATTGGTTCTTGTCAGGTGGGGAGACTTCATGATTTATTGATTTGGCAGGCGGTTATGAGTTTATACACATATTTTTCGTCGTGTAAGTATTGCGAGAGTTGGAATATGGCTTGTATGTGTTATGGGGTGTATTGCGGGCATAAGATTCGTGAAATTGCAGCTATTGTGGTCGGAGGATGTTATTATGGGAAAACGACTTATGTGGTGCATGGTGTGATTTCAGCAGAGGTGCATGATCATGATTTGGAACAGCGTGTAGTGATCGATGTGGTGTTCGTATGTTAGAATCAGATCTCGTGGAGGATTTCGGATGTTGGAATTTGGTTCTAAGGCTTGTTAGCTAAGGTTATAAGGAGAATCTTCAGTCTGGCTCGAGCTAATGTACTCACATGGGTTGTGGTTGCACGGGTAGGTGCACGAGGTGTTAAACAGTGTTTTTTGGCAACTCCGGAGCAGTTCTTGGCACATTCGAGGACAAATGTATGTTTAAGTGAGGGAGAATGTAATGACCCGACCAGTTGTTTTGAGCCCTAGCACGTCGTTCGGTGGTTTGAGGCCTTGAGTAGCTTCACTTCATGTATTATGACTTGTACGTATGGTCGGAATTAAATTTCGGAAAGTTCGGAGTTGTTTCGGAAGGAAAATTCTCAATTCGGAAGCTTTAAGTTGGAAGAGTTGACCAAGGTTTGACTTTTGAGTAAACGGCCTCAGAATCAGGATTTGAAGGTTTCAATAGGTTCGTATGATGATTTCAAACTTGTTTGTATGTTCGGGTTGAGTATCGGGTGGTCCGGGAGCATTTCGATGCCTATTATGGAAGGTTGGCATTTTTGAAAGTTTAAGAATTTCTTAAGTTTTATTGGAAGTGAATTTTGGTGTTATCGATGTTCGTTCGGGGTTCCGGGCCTTGGAATAGGTTCGTATTGTGATTTATGACTTGTGCATAAAGTTTGGCGTCATTCCGAGATGATTAAGTATAATTCGGACGCGTTCAGCGAAGTTTAAAAGTTTGAAGTTTAAAGAAAGGTTTCGATCGTCGATTCGTAGTTTTGATGTTGTTTGATGTGATTTAAGGCTTCGACTAAGTTCGTATCATGTCTTGGGATGCATTGGTATGTTTGGATGGGGTTACGGGGGCCTCGAGTTTGATTCGGATTGAAATCGGAGTGAGAATTTGGCCTTATGCAATTTCTGGTGGCAGCAGATCTGGTGTAACCGCACCTGCGAGGTTTTGACCGCAGGTGCAGAGCCACAGAAGCAGCTAGGAGGGTCGCAGAAGTAGTTCTAAGCGAGCTGGGAAGTGGCCGCAGGTGCGAGACTATTCCCGCATCTGCAATTGCGCAGATGCGGCTTCTTGGAGAGCAGAAACATAGTGGAGCGCAGAAGCGAGGGCAATTATCGCACCTATGATGTCGCAGGAGCGGAACCTTGTCCGCAGGTGCGAAGGAGCGGCCTCCAGTGCTTTCCACATGAGCGTATTTATTGCCGCAGAAGCGGCCATTGGATTCGCAGATGCGAAGATCGCCTCGAAAGAATGTATATATTAACCAAATCGGGTTTTGGCTCATTTCACCTCATTTCTCTCATTGGAGCCGACTGTGGGGGCAATTTTGGAGTGCCATTTTTATCATCATTCACGAGGTAAGTGATTCTCACTTATTGTGAGCAAAATACTTGGATTATATATAGGTTTTAACATGAAAATTTATGGAAATTGTGGGATTTTATGCGAAAAACCTAGAATTGGTAATTTTAGATTTTGACCACGATTTTGGGATTGGAATTAGGAATATATTATATATTTGAGTTCGTGGTGTTATGGGTAATGATTGTCTTCAAGAATTTTTGAAATCCGAGCACGTGGGTCCGAGGATTGACTTTGTTGACTTTTCAAGCGGTGTTGAAAATTATTATAAATTGATACGTATTTTAGTATAATTTGATTGATTTGCACATTGTTTGACTAGTTTCGAACCGTTTGTCTTTGAATTGAGGAGTTAAGAGGCATTGGAGCTGGTTATTGGAACTTCGGAGCGAGGTAAGTCTCTTGTCTAACCTTGTGAGGAGGAAATTACCCCCTAGGTGATTAATTGTTATGTGCTACTAGTTGTGGGTGCTACGTAAGCACAAGGTGACAAGAGTCCGTACGTAGCTAAAACATGTTTATGTCCGGGTAGACTCAGGATTCTATCATGTAATATTTGAATTATTTGAACTCCATTTTCTAGCTTAAATGATTGTAATTATAATCGAAATTGATTTAGAAATACATATATATTAGGCTGAGCTTTATCACCTTGAGTTGTTGGCCAATTATTGAGAAACGGTAAAGGTTATATTCACTTTATGCTCTTGTACCTGTATTGTAAGCACGTGCCTCGTAATTCGATAAGTTCCTTCCTTTCTTGTGGAGCAGGCCGAATGCCTCGGCAGTAAATTGAGATGCCGGTCGACCCTCGGTAGTGTACACACCACTCTGGATCGGGCCGTACGACCTCAGCATAATCGTATGTTGTATCGCTATTAGTCTGAATATTCACGAGATTTTTCTTCCACTGATACCTGGCATTTTATATGGTATTCCTTATCCATTTGAGATTGGTACTTGATATCTTTCCGAGATGTTGAGATAAGATACGAGACTGAGAAAATTATATTGTTAAAAGAAATTTTGGAAGATTATGCTAGTTACAGTTTTTACCTCATTGTTACTGTTGTGCTTCATATTTGTTTATGATTTATCATACAGCTTTATTGGACCTCTAGTAAGTGTCGATGTCGACCCCTCATCACTACTTATCCGGGGTTAGTCTAGATACTTACTGGGCACGTGTTGATTTATGTACTCATGCTGCACTTTTGCACTAAATGTGCAGGATCTGACAGGTTTATTTGGTGGTCATCTTGGCGCGTCGGTGCAGCTGGTGAGGAGACTTTGTGGTGAGCTGCAATTCAGGCTATGTATCGCAGTCCACAAAGTCCTCATCGTACTATTTACTTTATCCTATCTTATTTTCATTCCAGACAGATGTTGTATTATTATTATACTCCTTAGTAAATACTCATGCACTTGTGACACCGGGATTTGGGATACTCTAGTGGTAGTTTATATTTCGGCTTGGTATTGTCATCTTTTATTTTACATCTTACTAATATTCTAAGTATTTATGATTTTTAAACGCATTGAATCCTTTACCTAATAAGGCTTATGATTTTAAAAATAATAAAATGAATAATGAATGTGATAGTTCACCGTTGGCGTACTTAACGGCGACGTTGGGTGCCATCACGGCCTATAGTGGATTTCGGGTCGTGACATCATGCATCCAGAAATTTCCTTACTCAAATCATCCTCGAAATCCACCTCTTCAAGTCATAAATCCACAAGTATGCCTTAGACCAAAACTAATATATAACACCTAACCATGCAATCAAATCGTCGATAGCAGACTCCCCCACTTGGTTCAAAGACATAAAGTACAACATCCGATAACCCACAATACCTCTACTCCATTACTGCCAAAATCCCGCACTGTAATTCAACCAAATCCTGCATAAGCGCATGTAACAATAATCATGAAAATACCTCAAATCATTTGCTAAACTCATATTCTTTCTCGTGACAGTCAAGCCAACTTTCTCAAGCGATCAAAACTCAAATTGCAACACTTGTGACCTTACTAGTAGAAAGAAACTCTCCGTAATAATCATAAGAATCAAACAACCTCAGAACATACCGCAGGAGATAACCCACCTGCTTAGACTCAAACTATCATTTTCTCTATGCCCTTTCATAGTCACAACCACTATGTAATCATTAAATCTTCCTAATTCTGAACTCGTCTACAAGAAATAAGTATCTACACCATCTCACGAATGAACAACATGAAATATCCCCCAACGCGCTCATTAGTCAAGGTTGTACAACACATCAAGACAAAAATCAAGCATCCAATAGTCCTCTTCACATCCTAAGCAGACTCTTCTCATCACATCCAAACCATCCAAACACACCCCGCAATCATATCATACTCATCAAATAGCCATTCAACCACTCACCAAGCCATAAGCCTCACTTCTATGGACACTATCGGACATATAAGTTCAAAAGCACATGCTTGCACAACTGGAACTATCGGGCCCAAGTTGTGGTCCAACCCTGGCCTCATGTCCTCCAGACTGGCCCGTCACAAAAATACAAAAAACACATCTCGCACCTCATCCATGGAATCGCAGGCCGTCGATGCACAGCTGATACCAAGCGCTCACATAATATATGAGTGGGTGGAAGTAATTCAAAGAGATACACTTCAAGCTGAATCAATGTTGCACGATAAGGAAATAAATATGGGAATTTATCCTAAATGCCCCGTAGGCTCTCGAAGATAGGTATGGACGTCATCATACCGATCCGCAAGACTCTACTAGACATTTGCTCATGACTCGTAGAACCTATGAACCTAGAGCTTTGATACCAACTTGTCACGACCCAAAGTCAACCAAAAAGTCAAACCCGAGCCCACACATCGGAACCCAACAAAACTCACAAATTTCGACAACCCATTAGAATACGAGTACCGTACTAATTTCACTCAAATCTGACTCCGAATCGATGTTCAAAACTCACAAATTCACTTTAGGAAAGTTTAGACAAAAATCCATAATTTCTCTTTTGAAATCATCAATCAAATGCCAAAATCGAAGATAGAATCACGGATTATAGTTAAAACCAAGTAGAAAATACTTACCCCAATCCATGTGGCCTCCAAAATCACCCAAATCCAAGATCCCCAACTCAAAAAGTAAAGAAAATGAACTTAAAATCTCAAAAATTGATGTTTTAATGCACTGCCAGAGGTCCTTCTTTGCGATCGCGGTTGCCAACCTTGCGATTGCGATTCATAAAAAATTCCAGCATAGTTTTTACCCTACGTGACCCCGCGATCGCGATGAACAAACTCCAACAAGCTTGCTCAACTCTTACAGATAGACTCTAGTATAATAGACATAATTTTTTGTACAAAATTCTAAATGACAAACGGTTTGATTTTTTAAAAAACTATACACAAAGGGCGACAACTTTCATTTTGAATCATCTCTAAATTCCTTAAAGATTGAAAGATATAAGCTTCCAAAGTCAGTCCTATGACAGCAAAAATTCTTCTACACGATCGCGATAAAGGCTTGCGCATCGCGATTCACAAGGCCCAAACAATAATTTGTTCTTTGCGAACGTGACCCAAAGGTCTGCGATCGCGATTCATACCCCTAATGACAAAAAGCAACTAAAAAGGACCTAGAAATAATCCAAAACCACCTTGAAACTCACCCGAGCCTCTTGAGACCTCATCCGAACATACCAATAAGCACAAAACATAATACGGACCTACTTGAGGCCTCAAATCATATATAATAACAACAAAATCACGAATCGTAGATCAAGATCAATCTCTTAAGTTCATAAACTTCAAACTTCAAACCAAGCGTCAGATTCAAGCCTAGCCAATCCGGAATGAACCCAAATTTTGTATACAAGTTCCAAATGATATATCAAACCTATTCCAACTCCCGGAGAAAAAATCCGAACCCAATATCATCAAAGTCAACTCCCGTTCAAACTTATAAATATTTCAAACCTTTAAATTATCAGCTTTTGCCAATTAATGCTAAAATCTTCTAGAAACATTCAAATGCAAATCCGGGCATACGCCCAAGTCCAAAATCACTATCTGATCCTAACGGAACCATCAAAATTTCGATCCAAAGTCAAATACACAAAAGTTAAACTTGGTCAACTCTTCCAACTTAAAGCTTCTAATATGAGAATCATTCTTCCAAATCAATCTCGGATCACTCGAAAATCAAAACCGACAATACACATAAGTCATAATACATCATACGGAGCTACTCATGCCCTCAAACCAGTGAATGGAAAGCAAATGCTCAAAACGACCGATCGGGTCGTTACATCGACGTTATGTGATTAGGCTCAACCTACCGCTGGCAATCTGGCAACCGCAATTTCATTCCCTCAGATTCAAGCGAAAACATTCCACATCACAAATAACATGTTGCACCTGCTGCAGAACAAGGGACTATTCTTTGGTTCCTACCTTGATGATCCACAGCAACACTTCAAGAACTTCTTATCCATTTGTGTAACTCAAAGGCAATCTAATGTGACACCAGTGGCAATTTGACTCTTATTATTTTCACTCACCAGGGAAGCTAAAATATGGTTAAATTCACTCCCCTCCAATTTCATAAACACTTGGGTGGAATTAGTCAAGCAATTCTTGAACAAGTTCTACCCGCCCAACAAGGCTGTGAAGCAGATTGATGCAATTTTGCAGTTCAGACAGAAACCGATGGAAATCCTGCAAGAAACTTGAGAAAGATTCAAAAGATTACTGGTGAAGTATCCACACCACGACATTTCGGATCAGATGTTAGGACAGAGGTTCTATATGGGCATAGCTGATAGTCTGAAGGCTAATGTTGATGCTTCAGCTGGTGGAGCATTCTTAAGCAAGTCATTCAAAGACTGCAAAAATTTTATGGACAAGATGACTCGGCATTCAGGTTAGATGACAAGGGACGCCACCCTTACCCCGATTGTCCACTCGATAGCTCTGGACCAAAATAAAACAAATGCTAAAAATATTGCTACTCTAATGACCCATATGCGTTTGTTGACGGAGAAAATAGATGAGATGAGCACAAAGCAGGTTCATATTGTTGACACAACAAATAGAGGACTATGCACCTCGTACATTAATCAATCATATGTGTGTTCATAGAGTGACAAAAGTGACAAGAGATTCACGGAAGACATGAACTATGGGAACAATTATGGAGGACCAAGGCAAGGTGGGAAGTTGTGGGGTCAACAGAACCAACAAATATAGACCCAGCCAGCCACAATACAATAACAATCTCTAGAGGAGCAAAGTCAAAGAAAGAAGTAAAGATTTTAGAAAGTTGTGATTTAAAACAAGCCATGTATATTTTTTTGACTATATAAATATTTTGTTAAGATTAAAATAGAAAATTTAAAGTTAAACTATTTTTAAATATAGAAAGATATTATTCATTTTGAAATAGTCTAAAATAAAAAGTGCATTACGTAAATTAGAACCCAAGAAGTATATTAATAAAATTATTGACATTATAAAACCTTTTTAAGGGTTAACTCCCTCCATTCTTCACTTTATACTTCCATTTCCATTTAATTTATGTGATATTATTTTTTGATTAATTCATTTAAAAAATATATTTTTATATTTAAAAATAATATAATTTTAAATTTTTTTATTTTATCCTTAATAAATTTTTTTTATAACCATAACAAATTTATAATATGTCTCGGATCACAAATTTTGTGTCGGATGCAAATTATGCCAAGTAAGTTGAATCGAAGGGAATAGTTCATATAACAAATTTTCATAAAAAAATGAAAAACATAGAAAAAACCGTGTCATAAGAATCCTGAATCGAATTGCTAATTATATGTCAACCTTCCCGATGCATTTTCTGCAACAATTCGTCACATGCTGTGAGTTGATCCCTACTGCCTCTCCCTTCTCGGGTTGCTAAAATACCCATTCTTATCCATCTACTATCTTCTTTCTATAAATAGCAAAGATAGAATTTAGAAAAATGACCCGTGTTGTACTAATTTAGAAGGAAATTAAGCATATATCTAGATAGAGAAACAGAGAAAATGTTGATGGGGATAACCTTTCAATGCATGATGGACTTGGTAGTAGCTGGTTTTTCCCTAATGATTGGTTTGGGGATTTTCGCTTTCATTGCTTCAATTCTCTGCTCTGCTGCTTTTTACCAAAATGCTAAGCAACTTTCTTGAATCCACACCCCCTTATGGATTTATTAGGTATCAAAATTTGTGCTTTTTTCTTGCTTTATAATTTTTGGGTGTTCGAAATTCTACTTTTCTTGTAAAATTGTACCTTTTTCTTGGAGATTTAAAGTATTAATCTAGTTCAATTTAGCTCCGAAACTTAGTCAAATGGAGTATAATCAGCATAATTCAAAATGGTTTTGCTTTAATTTCTGGGACTATTTATGCGACTGGTGATTGAGAATTCATATAGTCGCCTGTAATTAGTTTGGGATTGAGACATTAGTGGAATGATTAATGAGGAATAGATAACCCCAAATAGTTGTGGTTTAATTTGAGGCAACTTATTGTTGTTTATACAATTATACTATCCCCTGGAGAAGATGAGCACTTGAGCAGCAACAGGAGCGGATCTAGTGAATAAGCTAGGGGTTCATTTGAACCCTGTAGCTTCAGCTTAGACCATTTATATGTGTCTAAAAATCACTAAATAAGTAGAAATAATAGATTTTGAACACAGTAAAGTAGTTAGAATGTGGTAGAATTCCGAATCCGGACCCATAAAGTTCAAAATCTGGGATCCGCCTTTGAGTAGCAACTCTTTGTTTGAAGATACATTTAACCTGAAGAAAATATTTCTGGAAAAAAGGCCTTAATTTCATGATTCTCTCAAACTCCAAGTTGGTGGCTGAGTGTATGAAGCAATGAATAACTGCCAGGGTTTATACAATTAGTACTCTAATAATTGCATAGGTTAAACTATGATGGCAAATTTGATTTAAAGTCCCACCTTTTTAACAGATAAGGTCATCTAAGTTACTTAAGGACCAAAACTGTATCAGGATGATGCAAAGTCCCCTTCAAGGTGTAAAAGAAGAATGTGAAATTCTGATATTTTCTTCTCTGCAAATATCATTTTTTGTCATATTCACCTTGGAGTTGAACTTATACTGCCTTAGAACCCATTATTTACTCATATGTAGACTGCCACCATGTTATTGCTAGTATAGAGAGAGAGTTAGATAAGAGTGTGATACTGATGAAGAACTTGTCAAGTTCTAACAGAACGACTAAAGATTAGTGGTAAATGGAGAAGAAAACAACAATTTGCTAACAAGGAACTCTGATATCCTTATGTACCTCTCCTTGGCTCCGTGTTTCAACGTTACAATGCCTTTATGAGCTTGCTCAAATACTCTAATGGATTTGTTTTCAACTGCTCCATGGAGATGTCAAGATTCTTCCATAAACTGATTGAAAATTGGGTTAGACAAAAATTTTAAGTTATTGTATCCTCCTTGATGTGAGCTTTCTGTAAAAGTTTTTAGTGTCTTGTGTGCACAGAAATATGCCCTGGATCCATCTAGTTTTAGTTTACAGTATAATACGAGGTTTATGAAAGGGTATATTATATCTGTCACCTAAAGCTATGTTACTTGGACTCTTCAAAAATATTATTGGTGCGTGTCGGATCCTCCAAATTTAGTGCATTTTTGGAGGATCCGACACGGGTGCGGCAACACTTTTGGAGAGTCCGAGCAACATAGACCTAAAGTGCCTAACATTCCCACTGTCTTTAGCATTAAGCAGTGTTTTATATGGTGTAATACTCGAGGCAAACTATAGTATTGCACTAAGGAGGTCTTTGATCCGACTAAGACAAGTTGGTAGTCCCTTCTCTGTCTTCAATTATGAACTGTAACATAGCCTATAGATGCTAATGACATAAGCACTGACCATGTGAGGTCTTGTATCAGGTAAATAAACTCCCTCCCCTAGAATGCAGGTTTTAAAATTTCACTGGGCATGGAAATTAAGATGGAATTATAGTTGTTTTGTACCGAGTAGATCGACAAATATACATCATTTGATAAATAGAACGGTAAACTGTGTAAAAGTGAGTCTTGTAGTACCTTTATTTTCTTATATAATTGGATGGTTTTATTTAGAATGAGAAATGAACAGTATTTTGAACTGAAAAAAATGGAGTAATAGGACAATCAGTCTGGATTTATATGCCTATGAAACATCATTGCCTATAGGAGAATTTGTAGTCAGTTTGTGGCTTCGGTGAAACTGTAAATCAAATTACCCAGCCTCCATTTAAAACTAGACGTCTCTTCCCCACCCCTAGAATAGAACAAGCAGTAAATCTCTTTAAAGACAGAGGGTTCTGCCCCCAGGGCTTGGTTTAGTGGTAAGAGCATACCTTGTACTTCTGATGTGTGGGTTAGGCGCAGACGGGTCCAAACCTTGCCGCAAACAAAAGTTTGGTGTTTAATTGGAGAAGGGTAGAGGGACGGGCCTATTATCTACCGAGTTTCGAATTGTGCGCCACTAGTCCTTAGGAAATTAGTTGGTAACATCTCCTCATGGTTCCCTCTGGCTGAAACAAAACGAGAACAGGCACCATTCTTTCGAATCTTTGTTCCTTCGCTTGTCATGAAATAATGAAAGAGCTTAGCTTAGAGTACTATTCTAGTGCATTTGTGAATAAACAATAACCCAATGAACCATAGTTTCACTAATTTAGGGATATTACTGCTATTATACTATCCTCAGTGAGGAGGTGTGAGAGGTTGGCAGTGATGGGTCTAAGGAGAGGTAGAGGTAGACCGAAAAAGTATTGGAGAGAGGTGATTAGACAGGACATGACACATCTTGAGCTTACCGAAGACATGACCGTAGATAGAAGGATATGGAAGTCGAGGATTAGGGTAGAAGGTTAGTAGGTAGTCGAGTTTGGGACACCGTATCTGTTGCTTATTTTCCATATCAATATTATTATTATTATCATTCTCGTATTATCTTATCTCTCGATCTCTATTATCACTTGTTGCTTTCATTGCTTCGGTTATCTTATTGCTTTGTTATTTTGTTGTTGTTACTGTTTTTATCTCTTCTTATCTGCATTATTCTCAACTCTTCACTACTATTTTCCTTTTCAAACTTGCTTTGAAATGCTTTTCTTTAGCTGAGGGTCTACCGAAAACAGCCTCTCTACTTCCACAAGGTAGGGGTAAAATATGCGTACACAATACCGTCCCCAGACCCCACCTGTGGAAATACATTGAGTATGTTGTTGTTGCTATTATCTCTGCGAGCCTACGTGCTTGCCTTGTTTGAAGAAGTTTGGTGGTGTTTTACTTGCTAATGCTACCCCTTCCTAGTGCACAAACTGACTTATTCATGGCTTGATATGCAGAGTAGATATCAACACTACAGAGGTTATTTAAAACCAAAAACAAACACAAAAAAAGATGGCAGACAAAAATTCAAGAAATAAAGGGGTTTTCTCCACTATCCTTTTTGCTTAATCAGGCACTTTTGTTACTTGTATGCCAGGAGCTACTGGAGAGATGAACTAACTAATTAGCAGCAACAGTTTTGTTGTTTGTATTTGTAATAGATAGAGAGAAGTATTTGCTCGTAGAAAAAGGCATGTGTATGCAATAGAAGAATGAATATGCAGTTTTGAGACGGCTATTTTCTATTTTATATATTTTTTGTGTTCTAGAAACTTCTTTAATGCTTCTTCAAAATAGCAGCATGCTTCTTTCAATGACATTGATTTTTGAAGTTGACATTGGAATTTGCCCTATGGGTGCACTTTGCTAATTGCTTTTACATTCTCTGTTCCAACCAAGAGTTTCTCTGTCTACATTTAACAATTTTAAAAAAAAAAATTCTCGTCCACACTAAATATTTTATCAAATATAAAGTAGCGAATTGGTGGGTTGATTAGTTTGAACCGAGACTCTAATCGTTGAAGTAGCCCTTTGATCAATGATTTTAGTAGCTTATTCTGAAAATAAAATAAAATGTTAATTATCGCCAAACTAAGAAATTCCAGGAACAATTTATTTCCTTATTCTTATACAGAAGCATTTTCCTCGGCTTATTCTGATACGGACTTTGTTTATACAACAAAGAGGGGGGAAAGTGCACAGTTAGCAAGTAATAAGACATGTATTTACTTTTAAGTTACTGTTTAAAATGTCTTTAGTATTTAGTCACTGCTTTAATAAATTTTTACCCGCCCGGATGAAAATACCATTCTGCTATAATTTGCTGAAACATACGCGGATTGCAGAGAACTTCGCTCAAATTAAGGACCAAGTGTCCTTAATTTTTGAACTTCCAACTCTAAGTTCAGGGTCAAGTATCCTTAACTTATGAGCTTGTTACTGTAAGTTTAGGACTAGCTGTCCTTAATTTATGAGCTTGTAAGTCTAAGTTTAGGACTACCTGTCCTTAACTTTTGAACTTGTAACTCTAAGTTAAGGACTACATGTCCTTAACTTTTGAAGTTGGAACTCAAAGTTTAGGATTACCTGTCCTTAATTTCTATGCTTGTAACTCTAAGTTAAGGACTACCTGTCGTTAATTTCTTTGCTTGTAACTCTAAGTTAAGGACCAAGTGTCCTTAATTTTTGAACTTCCAACTCTAAGTTCAGGACCAAGTGTCCTTAACTTATGAGCTTGTTACTGTAAGTTCAGGATTAGTTGTCCTTAATTTATGAGCTTGTAAGTCTAAGTTAAGGACTACCTGTCCTTAACTTTTGAACTTGTAACTCTAAGTTTAGGACTACATGTCCTTATTTTTTGAACTTGAAACTCTAAGTTCAGGACTACCTGTAAATTCAGTATAAATATTTAATACTTTTTGTATGTTTACAAAGTTGGATTTATTTTGTAGGATTTGTTGAACATGTTCTTCAGAGATGTATACAAGCCAATTCCAAACAAGTACAACTTGGTATTAGCTATGTTGTGGCGTCACCCAGAGAATGTGGAACTTGAGAAGGTGAAAGTTGTTCACTACTGTGCGGCGGGGTCAAAGCCATGGAGGTACACTGGCAAGGAAGAGAATATGGACAGAAAAGAGATAGAAGAAAGGGTAACACCGTCTTTTCATATTAATTTTAATAGACTAGTGGCTACTTTTGCTCAGCATTAAAAATGTTGGATAAAAAGTAAATACCACTTTAAAAAGTGGCTACCCCACGCAATTTCTACACAAAGAGGTGTACTATGGGACTAAGGCAGGGTTTTAGTGCTGATTTAATTTACCGAGATGTGTTATTCCTATTGATATTGATAAATGCAGACTAAGTATTGTTACGTGTTTGTCCTGACTTTCTTACTATATTTGATTTTCTTTTTTTAAGAAAATGGCTTATTTGGGTTTTTCTTTTTCTTAGAAGAAATTATAAATCTCTCATATTTGGCTAGTTATTTTCTTGGAGGAAAAGGTTTTAGACTTCTATAAATTGAGGATCATTCCTTCTCATTCAGTAGTATCCACAATATAGCAATATGAGATTTGAGAGTCTTGTTTAGGGGGAGAATTTCGGGGTAAGTGTTAGTATGCCACTTGTGTTTGCCTCTTCGTGAGGTTGTTCTCTCGATTTTTTTTATTCTCTTGTATATAGTGGATTACTCCTCTCCGCTTGTGGATGTAGGTCAAATTGACCGAACCACGTTAAATGTGTGTGTCTCTTTTTGGTATATTTCTTTCGCTATCTGATTTATCGTCGTTGACGGTTTGCTTTACTAGCTTCTGCATGACACCTGATTATTTCGATCATAACAAGTGGTAACAACGAGGTTCAAGACATGTTAATTTAGGCAGATTTAGTTCTAACCGCAACCTATTTGACAGTAATCATAATTTTTATCTGAGAAATTTGACCGGAGTGGTACTCACGTTCAGACAAACTTTCTGGTGGAGATTTGGAGATGTGGCTTGCTGAAGATTATCTGAAGAACATGGATCAAGTTTATCTTGTCAGAAAATTCATGCCAAGGGGGAGAATTGTTAGGTGTTTGTCCTGACTTTCTTACCATATTTGGTTTTTCCTTTCTTTTGAAGGAAATGGCTACATATTTATCATATTTGGGTTTTTCTTTTTCTTAGAAGGAAATTATAAATCTCCCATATTTGGCTAGTCCTTTTTGTTGGAGGAAAAAGTTTTAGACTTTTATAAATTGAGGATCCTTCCATCTCATTCACTAGTATCCATAATGTAGCCATATGAGTTTGAGAGTCTTGTTTAGGGGGAGAATTTCGGGACAAGTGTTAGGCTGCCCACTTGTGTTGGTCTCTTCGTGAGGTTGTTCTCTCGATATTTTGTACTCTCTTTTATATAGTAGATTGCTCATTTGCGGCCATGGATGTAGGTCAAATTGACCAAACCACGTTAAATATTTGTATCTCTATTGGTATATGTCACGACCCAAAAATTCCACCACAAGCGTCGTGATGGCACTTAGTATCTAAAACTAAGTAAGCCGATTTTAATCATAATTCAAGCCATTTTTTTATATAGATATAATTTAATACACGTGTCAAAACCAAAAGTGGAAATAATTTTAAAAACCTCCCAAGACTGGTAGTACTGAGTCACGAACTCTAACTGAATACATGAAATGATCGCAAGAATCGAATACTCAATACTGTTTGAATAATAAATAACAGTACAATAAAATGAAAAGACTCCAAGGAACTGCGACGACCAAGCAGCTCTACCTTGAATCCTTGCGATCCCACTCTAACTCTGTCCGAGTATGATATCTTCAATACCTGGCTCTGCATAAAAATGTACAGAAGTGTAGTATGAGTACACCACGGTCGGTACCCAGTAAGTATCAAGACTAACCTCAGTGGAGTAGAGACGAGGTATAGTCAAGACACTCACTAATCTAATAACTTGTGCAATATAATATACAAAATAATAGAAAACAAATAGCAGTGATAGCAACACAAATCAACTAGTGATTTAAACAGCAAGACAACAGGAATACCGTAAAATATTACTCAAGCGAATATAAACACAGGTACAACCAATTAATCAAGTCCTTTCAATATACATCTTTTATCTATAAGTTTTTCAATAACAGTCTCTAGAATATAATCCTTTTCAATAAATATATTTCGAATATACTTCCTTCAAATAAATATCCTTCCATTATAATTCTTTCAAATAAATATCTTTCGAATATAATTCTTTCAAATAAATATCTTTCAAATATAATTCTTTCAAGTAAATATCTTTCAAATATACTTCTTTCAGTAATATAATTCTTTCAAGTAAATATCTTTCTAATATAATTCTTTCAAGTAAATATCCTTCCAATATAATTCTTTCAGGTAAATATCTTTCAAATATACTTCTTTCAAGTAAATATCTTTCTAATATAATTCTTTCAAGTAAATATCCTTCCAATATAATTCTTTCAGGTAAATATCTTTCAAATATACTTCTTTCAAGTAAATATCTTTCTAATATAATTCTTTCAAATAAAAGTCACCTTGTGACACCTCATTTAACTTTCCTGGCGTGAGAAATATATTCAACGTATCATATCAAATGGCACGGCAATACCTTCGTGCACTTGTCTGATTCTCACCCAATACATATATGTAGATCAAATCAATTGGCACGGTAACACCCTTCATTCATTTATATCTTTCTCACCGTGCATACATATAACAGTATTAACTAGGTGGGAGAAATGCCAATAACAATAAAAGAAATAAAGTGGAGGTACACAGGAAGCAACACCGACTACAAGTCACATAGAAAATGAAGGTGCATAATAACATCTCAAGATAAAGGCATGAATATATACACAACAAAACGATATTACAATATAATGTATGTCTCTCGTCCTCGCCTGCACGGAAACACCCTTCGTGCCATGAATATATGATAATATAAAAATAATTGCACGGCATCACCCTTCGTACTTTTACTCTTATCCTCACCTGATAATATAAATGAAATAGCACGGCATCACCCTTCGTACTTTACACTCTCAAATGGCACGGCATCACCCATCGTGCTTTATACTCTCCCTCACATGATAATATAGTTCAAATAGCACGGCATCACCCTTCGTGCATTACATTCTTCCTTACCAAGCACATGTATATCATTAACAAGCAAGGTAGGAAGCATAAATAACATCAAGGAGAGTGTTTAAACCACATCACAATACAACAATTCATATCACAATTTGCCACTGACCAACACCAAATTCCAAATATGTAGCAGGATCAATAAATTCTTTAACAAATAGCCCAAGGTTCCACAAAACGTATATAAAACCTAAAAACAATCAACAGAGGTGAAAAATACTCAGTATAAGACAACACCTTCATCAATCCAAATTCTTAATAATTATATTAACTCCTAAATTTAAACTTATTTAATAAATATTTGCAGATAAGGATTCCATCATGAATTTAATTCCAAAAAAAATATCAAATCAACAAACACACGTAATTCACATAAAATCCAAATGACAATAACACCAAGTTATTATATAAAATACAAACTTGACAAATAAGGAATGAGGCGTGATAATTCAAGGATTTACTAATGCCAACAATTATCTAATTTAATACATAAGAATGCCTAAAACTTTAAACCAATAAAATTTGCACATTTAAGCCTTAGTACGTACTCGTCACCTCGCGTACACGGCTTTCAAATCACACAAATTCCACATAAGACTCAATGCCTAAGGGGTAATTTTTTCACTCGATGTTAGGCAAGATACTTACCTTATTGAAGTTATGCCGATATTCCAAAATCGCCTTGCTTGAATTGACCTCTGGACAGCTCAAATCTATCCAAATTAATTATACCACTTCATTAAAATTTATCGGAAATAATTCCGAATAATAAAACACCAACTTAAAATTTATTCTAAAAAGTCAGCGCGGGGCCCGCCCCTCGGAACCCGACAAAAGTTTTACGAAATCCGAACACCTATTCCGATACGAGTTCAACCATACCAAAATTATCAAATTCCGATGACGGATCTCCCTTCAAATCTTAAATTAAAGTCTAGAGAATTTCTATCATTTTCAACCCAATTCACTAATTTAGTGATAAAAACAACACTAGATTCATGTAATTTAACCAAAATCAAGTTAGGAATTCTTACCCCAATATTTTCCTTGAAAAACTCTCAAAAAATCACCTCACCCGAGCTTCCTTGGTCCAAAAATGGAAGAATAAGACGAATTTGGACTTTATTCTGCTGCCCAGGGATTTGTTCTTCGCGTTCGCGACCCTTCCCTCGCGTTCGCGATACAAATTCTCCAACAACTATTTTCAAACTCTTCTCAGACAACCTCTAGTATAATGGTCATAACGTTTTGTACAAAACTCCAAATGACAAATGGTTTAACTTTCTGGAAACTAGACTCAAAGAGCTATACCTTTCATTTGTTGCTCATCTCATCATTCCTTATATATTGCGAGATATAAGCTTCCAAAGTCATCCATGTGCAACAGAGATTTCCAAACTCTTCCCTGACAGCCTATAGTGTATCCACCATAACCTTTGGTACACAACTCCAAATGATAAATGGTTTACCTTTCTGAAAACTAGACACAAAGGGCTACAACTTTCATTTTTTGGATCATCTCCAAATTCCTTATGGATTGCGAAATATGAGCCTCCAAAGTAGACTATTGCAACAGAGATTTCCTTTTTCGCGAATGCGAGAGTCTCTTCGCGAACGCGAAGAACAAAATCCCAGAAGTCAAATCCTTCTTCGCGAACGCGAAGAACAAAATCCCAGAAGTCAAATCCTTCTTCGCGAACGCGAAGAACAAAATCCCAGAAGTCAAATCCTTCTTCGCGAACGCGAAGAACAAAATCCCAGAAGTCAAATCCTTCTTCGCGAACGCGAAGAACAAAATCCCAGAAGTCAAATCCTTCTTCGCGAACGCGAAGAACAAAATCCCAGAAGTCAAATCCTTCTTCGCGAACGCGAAGAACAAAATCCCAGAAGTCAAATCCTTCTTCGCGAACGCGAAGAACAAAATCCCAGAAGTCAAATCCTTCTTCGCGAACGCGAAGAACAAAATCCCAGAAGTCAAATCCTTCTTCGCGAACGCGAAGAACAAAATCCCAGAAGTCAAATCCTTCTTCGCGAACGCGAAGAACAAAATCCCAGAAGTCAAATCCTTCTTCGCGAACGCGAAGAACAAAATCCCAGAAGTCAAATCCTTCTTCGCGAACGCGAGAGGCTCCTCGCGAACACGAAGAACAACACCAGATATCAGCAAATCAGCATCCAAAGTAGCCCAAAATGATCCGAAATGCACCCGAAACATACCTGAGGTCCTCAAGACCTCAACCAAACATACCAAAGCATCCCATAACATCATACGAACTTAGTCGAACCTTCAAATAACCTTCAACAACACCAAAAACACGAATTACACACGGATTCAAGCCTAATGAACTTAGAAATTTTCGAATTCCACAAATAATGCCGAAACCTCCCAAACCATGTCTGAATGACCTCAAATTTTGCACACAAGTCAGAAATGGCACAACGAAGCTATTTCAATTTCCAGAATCGGATTCTGACCTTGATATCAAAAAGTCAACCCCCCGGTCAAACTTCCTAAAATTCATCTTTCACCATTTCAAGCCTAATTCCGAATGACCTCAAATTTTGCACACAAGTCAGAAATGGCACAACGAAACTATTTCAATTTCCAGAATTGGATTCCGACCCCGATATCAAAAAGTCAACCCCCCGGTCAAACTTCCCAAAAATTCATTTTTCGCCATTTCAAGCCTAATTCCACTACGGACCTCCAAATAAATCTTTTGGACATGCTCCTAAGTCCATAATCGCCATACGAAGCTATTGCCATCATCAAAATTCCATTCCGGGCAATTTGCTCAAAAGTTAACTCTCCGGTCCACTATTTACTTTTAAGCTTCTAAATAAAGATTGTTCTTTTAATTTAATTCTGAATCTTTAGTAATTCAACTCGACCACACCCGCGGGTTATAATACATATTGCGAAACTACTCGAGACCTTAAGTCACTGAACGAGGCGTTAATTCTTAAAACGACAAGTCGGGTCGTTACAGTATATTTCTTTTTTATTTTTTAATTTATCGTCGTTGAGGGTTTGCTTTACTAGCTTCCGTATGATACCTGATTATTTCGATCCTAACAAGTGGTAACAACGAGGTTCAAGATAGGTTCATCTAGGCAGGTTTAGTTCTAACTGCAACCTATTTGACGGTAATCATAATTTTTATCTGAGAAATTTGATCGGAGTGCTACTTACGTTGGGACAAACTTTTCTGGTGGAGATTTGGAGATGCGGCTTGTTGAATATTATGTGAATAAGGTGGATCAAGTTTATCTTATCAGAAAATCCAGGCCAAGGGGAAAAATTGTTAGGTGTTTGTCCTGACTTTCTTAACATATTTGGGTTTTCTTTCTTTTGAAAGAAATGGCTACATATTTACCATATTTTGGTTTCTCTTCACATTAGGGATAAGAACTGCATATGTTGTTTATTGACCTGGAGAAAATGTATGACAAGATCCCTAGGGAGGTTCTCTGGAGATGCCTGGAGACAAAAGGTGTGCTAGTAGCTTACATAAGAGCGATCAAGGATATGTATGACGGAGCTAAGACTCGGGTTAGGACAGTGGGAGGCAACTCAGAGCATTTTCTGGTTGTTATGGGGTTACATCAAGGATCTGCGCTCAGCCCATTCTTATTTGCCCTAGTGATGGACGCACTAACATGGAATATCCAAGGGGAGGTGCCATGGTGTATGTCATTCATTGATGATATAGTTCTGATTGATGAGACGCGGGGTGGTGTTAACGAGAGGCTGGAGGTTTGTAGACAGGCCCTTGAGTCTAAGGATTTCAAGTTGAGCAGGACTAAGACAGGATACCTGAAGTGCAAGTTCAACGCCGAGTCGAGGGAAGTGGGCATGGACGTTAGGCTTGGATCACAGATCATCCCAAAGAGAGGCAGTTTCAAGTACCTTGGATCAGTTATCCAGGAGGACGGGGAGATCGACGAGGACGTCACACACCGTATAGGGGTGTGATGAATGAAATGGAAGTTAGCATCTGAAGTAATGTGTGACAAGAAAGTGCCATCGATACTCAAAGGTAAGTTTTATAGAGCGGTGGTTAGACCGACCATGTTGTATGGGGTAGAGTGTCAGCCGGTTAAGAGCTCACATATACAGAAGATGAAAGTAGCAGAAATGAGGATGTTGAGGTGGATGTGCGGACACACTAGGATGGATAAGATTAGGAATGGATATATTCGGGAGAAGGTGGGCATGGTTCCTAAAGAAGACAAGATGTGAGAAGCGAGGCTCAGATGGTTCGGACATGTGCGGAGGAGAAGCCCTGATGCACCAGTAAGAAGGTGTGAGGGGTTGGCTTTGGCAGATACGAGAAGAGGTAGAGGGCGGCCTAAGAAGTATTGGAGAGTGATCAGGCAGGACATGACTTGGCTTCAGATTTTCGAGGACATGACCCTTGATAGGAAGGTGTGGAGGTCAAGCATTAGGGTTAAAGGTTAGGAGATAGTTGAGCATTTTTCTACTTCGTACTGGGTGTGAGGCTAGTCTGATTGGGTTTGTCTTAGACTGTCAGCGGTTAATATTGTGTTCACACTATTCTTCCATTTTTCATAGCACTGGGCCTTCTTTACTAGTTATTGTTATTGGGTTTCATCTATTTTCTTGTTCTTATGATGCTGTTATTACTTCTATGTTTTCTGTTGATGATACTGATATATTGTTTCTTTTTCTCTTTCGTTTTCTTAAGTCGGGGGCCTGTCGAAAACAGCCTTTCTACTCCATCAGGGTAGGGGTAAGGTTTGCATACACACTATCCTTCCCATACACCGCACCTATGGGATTTTACTGGGTTGTTGTTGTTGTTATTGTTCTTGTTGAATTTTTTCTTTTTCTTAGAAGGAAATTATAGTCTCTCATATTTGGCTAGTACTTTTTTCTTAGAGGAAAAGGTTTTAGATTTAGATATTTAATAATAAACAACCTTCTTGTCCACAGTTTAACAGGTTGTTGATTCTTGACATTTTACAAAATAGTTGACAAAATCTGAAATTTGAAGATTCTCTAAAAAATAAATTAACATATAAAATGTCAGCAGAACTTGAATTTGGTAAAAGAATAAAATATTACGTCTACCTAACCTTTGTGGAGGTCATAGTTGACTGTCTTCTTCACCTAACAACCCACCCACCCACTTACCAACATGGAAGGACCCTTTTTGTGAAACTTGCAATTACATGGGGGCTCTTTTTATATAAAAATATTTAATGTAATGTTAACAGAAAGTATATGTTCAACATTTTGCAAAGTATTTGAACCTAGATCCCTAGGAAAGTGCAAATATTTAGAAGAGATTGCATTTCATAATAATATATTACATTACCTATGGATTTAATGGGAAAGAATTTAATTTGGTTAGTCTGAACTTAGTAATCACTTTACACATTTTTAGCATCTAATATGAATTTATTCGAGATTGTAGCCACACCTTAATAGGTGCACATATACCAGATTATACAATGTTTAGTTAGTCGCATGAGAAAAAATATAATCGTACATGAAATCGAGACATAACTAGTTTCACATAAAAATTTATGTATTATATTATTTTATGCGGCATAAAATGAAGAATAAAAAATATGTATTAGCAATATGAGAATTAAGTTTATTTAAATATACAAATATCATTTTAAAGTAAGTAATTTATGTATAGTAATTCCTTCATTATTATTTATATAATCTTTAAATTATTAATTACTCTAGAAATAGCTTTTTATTCAACTTTTGGGGCCGTCATTGAAGTTACACCCACATTGCATAAAAGTTTACAAAGTGTGCTCGTTCGAATCTGAAGCAGTTCAATCTCTTCAATGTAATTTTAGAAATTCGAATCTTAATTAGTTCAATTTATTGAATGCAACTTAAGATTTCGAATATTAAGTTTTGATAAATAATTTTTTTTTCCGAATTTCAATAATTTAATATACGATTCAATGCTCAAATCTACTCCAAATGAGTTCAAATGTGAAACATAATTTTCAAATATCATAAAGAACAAATCTCAATCATCAAATTGTCAAAATAATAATAAATTTAACAACCCTATTTTGCAACTAATAATAAGAGGAAGAAACTCTAGGCACAAAGAACGGTTTAAAAAAAAAAAGAAAAAAAAAAGAGAAAAGTGTATGTATTTGATCAATTAATTTTTTTTTTCAAAAGTGGTATAAATCAACGGATGGCGAGGTGCCGCATTATAATTGGAATCAAACGAAAACAAAAAAAAGAACTTCAGAAAATGAGGAAAATTATAATTTGTTAAAGGACCGTATATTTGGAAATTCATGAGAATACTATAAAGAGCAGCCATTGTTTAACAGGGAAACCACCGCGTTTGACAAAAGAGGATTAGACCGGTCTTCTAAATTTGTTCTCTCCATTCTCGAAGTAGCCTCACTTCAAACAGCCTTAGTTGATTGAGCCTACAAAGGTGAGTTCACACCGTTGAATTATATCTTCATGCATTCACTATTTATACTCAATTTTCCACAAATCTGATCGTAATCTCAACAACCCCAGTCCATAAATTGTTTATTGTTTCAATTACTTAACGTGAAATCTCATACAACTATATTGTTTGAAGCAAATCTTGGTGCTTGGTTGAGGTAGTAAAGGATCTTCTTGAGTCAGTTTCATCTGTTAAAGGTTTGATCTTGACAACCCAGTTCATAATTTTTTCCTTGTTTCATTTACTTGAAGTAAATTTCATCAGTTAAATGATATGGAAAATCTTGGTACTTGGTTGAGGTAGTACTAGTAGTAGTAGTAGTTTTGTTTTGGATAAGTTTAATCTGTCAAAGTTATGATCTTTATTTGTGATTGTTTAGTAGTTGAATCGATTTATTCTGTGAAAGATTTGATCTTTTTTATGATTGTTTAATGTTTGATTCTAATCTGGCCAAAATTCTTGGATTTTGTTATGAGTTGCTCATTGTGTTCCACTGGGTGTTTTGTGATTGAATTGTTTCAGTAGCTGGTGGATTTAATTTTACCCGTGGTTTTTAATTCGTGATCGCCTTGTTCCTTTTTTCTCCCTGTGTGTGTCTTTGTGGGACACTATTGCTACTTCTTGTGCTTTTAGGTTTTTAGGTAAGAATGTGCACTTTTACCTTTTCGTTTCATCGGATGGGAAATCTAGCGATTTACTTGGTTCTTTTGTTTGCAAAGATCACCCTTTTGTCTACACTTTTTAGTATTTCATGATAATCTAATCTATTTTGTCCTACCTGCTGTTTGGTAAAGCAATTCGAACTCGATTTTCTACTTTTTCTTCCCCGATCTGTTTAATAATGTGTTTATTCAGTTTTCAAAAATTGTGGCTCAATTCTTTTTTCAGCCTGGTTTCATGTCTCAGCGTGAATTTTTGGTGTTAGCCAAAACATCGTCCATTTTCTCAGATTTTGTGTTGGTATTGACCTTCCTGAGTTCATTTAGTAAGTTCATAAATTGCATCAGTTAATTAATTTTGCCACTAAGCTCGTAAGTTGAGTCTACTTATGGTACGAGAATTGTCTATACAAGCGCTCTGTAGCATTTTATTTCTATACAAATTGAAGGTAAACAGTGAATGTGAGTTTGGGATGGACAGTGTTATTGAACTTCCTATTCTAGTGCATTTGTTTTCATTGTTTTTGTGTCCTTCTTTTCATAGGTTTTCCTCTTGAGTCAAAAAGTTGTCTGTAAAATCACTTGTGCCTTTATTTTCTCATTTTCACTGATGTCATTCTTGTTGTCCGCCAATCTGTCTTTTAAAGTCATACAAAATGAATCTGAATTGCCATTTCCTTGAATTTTGTTTTTGAATTTATAAGCGAATAATGAAGGGACAGTTCAATTTATTTCTAATAATGGGCTTTTCAGTCATCAGATATCTTTACCTGACTTTGAATAGTGAAGTTGTTGTCCGTCTTAAGCATCTTTCACTAAATCAACCGTTCAACCATTCGTAGTGTTTTTGACTGATGCAAATCAGTAGGAATCAAGTATCTCTGGTTTATTTGCTCAATCCTAAGACCAAATGACCAGTACAGATATAAGAGTGGCAGGGAATTTTTGCAGAATCTGCTTTAGAAGTTGCTGTGATCTATTCTCTCTATTGCTGCTCTATTTCTCTTTGAACCTTTTCTGTTTTCATTTCATTGTAAGGGAAAAAAAATGAAATTCTCACATCCTCCTATAACAGGTAACCAACATGGCTACACCGACAAGAATTGGTCTTGCTGGGCTTGCTGTTATGGGACAAAATCTTGCTCTCAATATTGCCGAGAAAGGATTTCCTATATCTGTTTACAACCGATCCACTTCAAAAGTTGACGAGACTGTTGAACGAGCTAAAAAGGAAGGAAATCTTCCTCTTTATGGCTTTCATGATCCAGAGTCCTTTGTACTCTCTATCCAAAAGCCCCGTGTCATAATCATTCTTGTCAAGGCCGGTGCACCAGTTGATCAGACCATCAAAACCCTTTCTGCTTACATGGAGAAAGGAGACTGTATCATTGATGGTGGCAACGAATGGTATGAGAACACTGAGAGGAGAGAGAAAGAAATGGCCGAGAAGGGTCTTCTTTATCTAGGAATGGGAGTTTCAGGCGGTGAAGAGGGTGCTCGCAACGGACCCTCACTGATGCCTGGAGGCTCTTTTGAAGCCTACAAGAACATAGAGGACATCTTGCTAAAAGTTGCAGCTCAAGTCGACAGTGGCCCTTGTGTTACATATATTGGTGAAGGAGGTTCTGGAAATTTTGTTAAGATGGTTCATAATGGAATTGAATATGGTGACATGCAGTTAATTGCAGAGGCTTATGATGTGCTAAAATCTGTTGGCAAGCTCTCTAATGATGAATTACAACAAGTCTTCACGGACTGGAACAAAGGAGAGCTTCTGAGCTTCTTGATTGAAATCACAGCTGATATATTTGGAATCAAGGATGATAAAGGAGACGGGTATCTTGTAGACAAAGTTTTGGATAAAACTGGGATGAAAGGTACTGGTAAATGGACCGTTCAGCAAGCTGCTGAGCTGTCAGTTGCTGCACCCACAATAGCTTCATCATTGGATTCAAGATTCCTTAGTGGATTAAAGGATGAAAGGGTTCAAGCAGCTAAAGTATTTAAAGCTAGCGGGGTTAGTGATATCCTTGTTGACCAGTCTGTGGATAAGAATCAGTTGATTGACGATGTGAGAAAGGCACTTTATGCATCCAAAATATGTAGCTATGCTCAGGGCATGAATTTGATAAGGGCAAAGAGCGTTGAAAAAGGATGGGATTTGAAACTAGGGGAGCTTGCTAGGATTTGGAAGGGTGGTTGTATTATCCGTGCTATATTTTTGGATCGGATCAAGGGGGCTTATGACAGAAACCCGGATCTTGCTAATCTACTTGTGGATGAAGAGTTTGCAAAAGAGATGGTTGAACGGCAGTCTGCTTGGCGAAGAGTAGTCTGCCTAGCTATCAACTCGGGTATTAGTACACCGGGTATGTCTTCAAGTCTTGCTTACTTTGACTCGTACAGGAGGGAAAGACTTTCTGCCAATTTGGTTCAAGCTCAGAGAGATTATTTTGGTGCTCATACATATGAGAGGATTGATGTGCCGGGATCTTACCATACCGAGTGGTTCAAGATTGCGAGACAATCAAAGAACTGAGGTCTTTTGATGTTTTCTTTTTATTTGACCTAATTGAATAAGGTTCTTGTTGTCATTGAATCTGGGAGGTTAGATTCTGTAGTATCTGTCATGTGGTCGCTCAAATGTTGGAACTTTACCTATATTGTTGTGAAGCCTATTTGTATCTTTAAGGCATTGGCCCTTTTCTTTCATTTTTGTCCTTTAAGTTATATTTGATCATATGCAACCGGAGCAAGTATTTGTCCATGTGCTGGGGAAGCCTATCAGATCTTCTCCAGTCCTTTGTTTTGCAATATGAATCTATGATGATGTGCATTTCTCATTTTCTTTTGTTATTTGAGTCTATTTCTCTTCTCCCTCATCTTACATATTTCAAATGTTGTGCTTGCTAGTATCTGATTCAGTTGAAATGTTTTGAGTATTACCTGGGAATCGTCACATACATCCGTTTGTGTCATCAAAATCAGGAAAGCTCTGTGTGTTGCAAATTTTCCCTTGTGTTTTTTTAACCCTTTATATAATTTTCATAATACATAGTGATTGTCATTCTCTGCAGCTAAGGAGTCCTTTCATTTATTTCAGAAAATTGCCATGCTCCCAAGTCCCTGTCTCACTTTCATCATGCTGATACTAAAATCTCAGGAAAGTATCTTTTCCCTGATCTCCCTTGGACAAGTTGTAAGGGGAAATTTACCAGCTAAATGACGTGTCTTGTCATAGAAACAAGGTTGCTAAATGCTAGTCTCTTACACTAAAACGAATTGTTTGTTGCTGGAACTGAATTTAGTTCCTTTGCCTACTGACAAATCTTGACATCTCAAGTCATGATTTTAATCTTTCAGTATAATTCTTAGATCACATCCATGGGGATAAGAAATTCGCTAGGCATAGTGATCAACTAATGCCAAGGAGTTTTAGACCTAAACTAACTTTTTTCCACTCCTAAATTTCATCTGTTTTAAACTGGTATCAAATATTTCTAGTTTTCCTTGTTTCTTTTCTTCAATTTACCGGCGAAACGTTATCTTGAATTAATTGGAAAGTGCATTACGTTCTCTCTCTGCTTTCCTTGCACGCGTTCAACATTGAACCGTGAAGTTTTTTGTTTTTGAAAGTCTCATTACCAGATTCCAAGCAGTTGTCCATACTATGTTTAGTAATTCATGATCCTAACTTTGGCTCAACTATTGTTGTGGAGCTTACATATTTCTTATTAGTTTTTGCATTGGAATCTTAATTTAGAAAATCAACTATTTATCAGTTTCTTCTGACTCACACTTTCTTCAGGTGAGTTCCAAGTGTTACTTCAAGAGTAGCTCTTAAGCATCAACTTATTTGCTAATTGTTGTTATAAAAACTTAATATCCAGATCTTGTACTTCAAGCATGAATTAGTTTTCTATTTGGTGTAATACATATCTTAATATCCGCTCTTGTAATCATCGTACCATGCTATGGCTCTCTTGAATTTCCAATCAATAGATGGTACGCGCAGCCTGATGCAAATGTTTGGATGCTAATTTAAAACATCAATTTTCGATTATCATAGTAAGTAGTAACATTTTAACAGGACTGTGTCGACTTTTGCAGCTGCTCGTCATTGTGATTTGAACTTGTAACTGGAAATAGTCAAACCTCTTTTCTTATTTGTTTATTGTGAGGAAACTTAGCTATATCTGCTATTTTTGTTTCACAGGTCAGACTTACTGTGTCCTGAAACCTATAATATATAAAGACCCTATACTAGTTCCCTCCTGTCAACCGAGTTACACATTTTTTTTTCTTACCTCATTGATGTAATAGTTGTTTAACAAGAAAAATTATTATGCCTCACTGTCGCCCTCAAATCTAATATTTTCTCCTAGATGTCGATCTGCTACATGCATAATCTATTTTGTTCTTTGCTTTATGTCCTGAATCTTCTTTTGCTGCTTTTATATTTGTATCATACAGTTTCTTCTTTACCTGTCCGCGGTGTTCCTTGCTTGAAAACTTCTTTGTTTCTTTCTCTGCATGCTTAAATTGAAGCTTCCCATGACTTCTACCGATGCTTGTGCATACTTCTTGATGACCTGGACCAGACGAGGCATCCGAAACTAAGGAGTCATCACTCTCGCCATCTTCATTGTAAAGATACGTATCTCTCTTCCTCGAACTTCTTTCATCACCATCATCGTCGTCTGCTTGATTATATTGATGAATAGATGAAGCGATATACATAGTCCATCCCGACTCGTTGATGCATTCTTCTGTGCCTCCAGAGAGTTTAGATGACTTCATTACCTCAAACTAGTAAATAAAAGACATTCAAGAAGAAATGTGACTAATCTGTATGATGGAATAGAATTGACTCTGTTATTTAGCTTTTGCAACTTTATTAACTCCCTGAACTTTATTAGCAGTGGACAGTTGTTTTCAACATACAGTTAAAGTAACCCCACAAAGTACTAACAAAATAGAGTTTGGGTTGTCCTTTTAGTTCATCATACCAACCCTAACTGTTTTTTTTTACTACAATTATAATAGTTGTGTTTGGGCCAACTTTCACGTACCTCGACTATTCCACATGGTATCTACTATTTCCACCAATACAGGTATCGGGCTATGCCTGCCATGGCTTAGGCAGGTAAATCCAACTATGTGCTTTGGCATTTCGTATGAGGTTAAAATAAGATAGAAGGATTGAATTAAACGCTTTTGCACTTTTTTTTACGAAGTAGAGGTTGAATTCTTAATTTACAGAGTAGCGACTCAACAGTTGAACCTTTTGTGATTTGGAACATGATTGGAAATCCTAAGGAGAAAATCTTGCTTTGATTGTTGTTCAATGGCAATATTCTATGGGGCTTCCCCACATAAAATTTTGATCTTGGCTTATTATCTGTTATGACTAGACTAGAAGGTTCATAACATGATTTCAGCCTATGTATAGAGGCACCTCTTGTGCTGATTAAGGGCAGTCCGGTGCACAAAGTATTCCGCATTCAAGTCGGGTATGGGGAAGGACCGCAGCCCAAGGGGTGTGATGTAGACATTTTACCCTAATGCAAGCATTAGTGGCTGCTTCCACGGCTCGAATCTGTGACCTATATGTCACACGGAGACAACTTTACGTTGCTCCAAGGCTCCCCTTCACCTCTTGTGCTGATTAAATCTTGAAAATTGAAATCTTTCTTGCTTTCTGGGCTCCATCTGGGATAATATTTTGGAAGTTTTCAAGTATCAGGACAAGATTTCTTTTGCTAGGGAATTGATTCAACATCTTGTTTGCTTTCATCATGTGTTTCAACATTTAAATTATAGCAATCAGATTTCATGTGCACGGAAAATGATGCTTTAACTTGCAATTCTATGCATATGATTTTTCGTCAAGTTCTTGTGGACTACATAGTTACACATCAACAAGAAGCCTTTGCTTCTACTGTGGTTGGAATAGAGAGCTTTAACACCCTTAATGTGACAGGTGAGATAAATGCACTGCACTTGACTTTATTAGCATCAATAATACAACATAAATCCATATTCTGATAGATAATATAAATATTCCTTTCAGAAAAATGACCAAAAAATGGCACGAGTGCATCACCACACAAAGTGAAGAGAGACATCCCTAGTTAGTCACTCGGTGTCTTTCATTTGATCTGCCTGCTATGGAAAGTGATTGTGCAGATGAAAGCAGAAAATAAAAGATTGGACAGCCCAACTACTTGCTGCTTTCATCCAACTCTGCAATGAGAACAGTGGCGTACGCAGAATTTTGTACAACTGCATCCACCAATTATTGTTACTCAGCTTGTATGTAGAACTGAGTCTGAGATTGTAAAGGTTTTAAAATTATACTTCTTGTTTCAAATTGATGTTTATTTATGTCACTTCAAGCAATGTCCGATATATATAGCAAAATTTTCGACAAATCGACGTCAGATGACACCCCATGTAGAAAGGTGTCTCCACCACTGAATCGGGAAAGGACTATACTCCAATGGAATTCTTAGTTATGAGCAACGCCTTGTATTTATGACATTATGTTGCCTGAAGATATTCTTAATGATCCACGCCTCTTTAGAAAATATTTTCTAGCAATTGCGCATGGACACGAATGACCGGTGCAATATAACTTTCTGGATTCCAATACTCAATAGTCAATAGTCAATACCAATGGATCATTATGCCTTTTGGGCTTTACCCCGTCAATGTTCCAACGTCTTGGCCCAAATCGTAAGCAAAGAACGTACACCAATTCAGAAGAATTAACCCAAATAACCGTTCACCTAATATCTTAAACTATAAATAGCTGGCGGATATATATATATATATGTGTGTGTGTGTATATG
>AWOL01S0000530.1:0-55915 GCA_000715115.1 Nicotiana otophora
CATATACACACACACACATATATATATATATATGTGTGTGTGTGTATATGTGTGTATATATATGTGTGAAATTCATGTATAATATATGCATAACTACATGTAATAAATGTATAATCTATGTATACCACCTAGAAAAAGTAAACATTGAATCTGACGGACTATTTGTGTAACAATCCCGATAATTTAAGTTGGTTGTCCTCCTTGAACCCCTTTAATTTTTGGCATTGTTAACAAAACTTGCAATTTTGGACTTCCGTCAGAAAACTTTTTCTTCTTCTCTTCCTTCTTCCTCTTTCTCCATCTTCATCATCTTCTCCTCCTTCTCCATCTTTTTCTTCTCCCTCTCTTTCTTCTTCTTCTAATAAATTATTAGCACACAACTAAATTTAAAAACAATGAGACATATGTTATAGACAATTAAAGACTCATTGCTTATTTATGGTTGAAATTAGGTGAATGATCTTCGATTGAGCTTATATTGTCTAATCCTTAAGGATTTTGGATTTCTTTGGTAGGAAAAAATTGAAGAACATCATTGTTGGATTTTGTTGAGCTTGAAAAAAATTATTGAAGAAGACAAAGTGCATCTATTGATTTTGTATTAAAAGGTTTTATATCAAATTTGGAGTCATTTGGATTAAATTCGAAATAAAAACACATTTGTCAATTTTTAACCCAAAAAGTTATGGCGACCTGTCGGGATTTTATGGTCAATTCAAGCAAGTTGTTAGGCTTATTGATGAAAATTCTGGCGATCCATCAAAATTTGGCTGGTGATCTGACAGGATTTATGATCAGACAAATTGTGCCATCAATTTAAAATATGCAGGATTTGTTGTCAAATTCTAGCGATTCGTAAGGATTTGTTGCTAAATTCTGGCGATCCGTGAGGATTCAGTCAAAAATCCTAGTGACTTTTGTGAAAAGGTAAGTTTTGTCCATGTCACAACCCGAAATCCCAACCTCGGAGTAGTGATGGCGCCTAACATCTACTTGTTAGGCAAGCTGACATGGAACAAAAAAATTAACCTATTTTAACAATTTATAACAAGATATTAACAATGAAAACGATATAAGTCTGAAGTATAGTAAAATAATACTAACCAGCGAAGTCTAAACATAACCCGAAACTGGTATCACATGTACATGAACATCTAGAGTACTACAAACATGGTCCGAACAAAATACACTATTTTAAAACTCAATAAAACAGTAAAGAAAGGGAGGAAGAAGACTTCAGGGCTGCAAACGTCGTGCAGCTGTACCTCAAGTCTCCGTCAACGATTGAATCCGAGCAAAAGCTACTGAACGCCGCTAGGACCAACTCCGGTATATGCACAAGAAGTGCAAAGTGTAGTATGAGTACAATCGACCCCATGTACTCTTCAAGTGCCAAGCCTAACCTCGACGAAGTAGTGACGAGGCTAAAGCGGGCCACTTACAATAACCTGCACGTAGTAATAATAAAAATAACAGGAAAGGAAAAGCAGAAAATGAAAGTAAAGCAATTAACTTGTGAAAACGAATACAAACCTCACTATCAGAGAGCCCATAATAACAAGTCTCGTAATCTCATATAAAAATACTGAAACCAACACAATAACAACAATTACAACATACACAGTCCGTTGCGGCAAACCGATCCCACTATATCATCCTTTATCAATATCAAGTATTACGTACACACTCTGTTGCGGAGCGCAACCCGATCCCACTATATCATCATTTATCAACATCAAGTACTATATATACAATCCGTTGCGGTGCGCAACCCGATTCCATCATATCATCATTTATCAATATCAAGTACTACGTATACAATCTGTTGCGGCACGTAACCCGATCCCACCATATCATCATTTATCAACATCAAGTATCCGCCCTTATTCCATCGTTTCAATTCAATATCTTTCAATTTCTATTACGGTGTGCTACCCGATCCCCAAACAATTTCAATTAACATAAACAATCTAATAACTCAATTTACAAGAATTTCTACATCAAAGAGTAAAAGTACAATGCAATAAAGGATCACGAAATAATCAAAGAATCTTTAAAATTCGAAGTTACTACTTTACAAGTTTATCAGTGTCTAACAAACTCAACAACTCACGCAAATGAAACTACATCTTAGAATACAACAAATATTACAAAGATAATAGGACAAGTAAAGCATGTGATAATCAAGGTGTGTAAGTAAAATAATTAAAGGCAAGTAGCAATTAAGAACAGAGTCATGGAAGGGACAAATAATATAATATAACAATAAATAATTACGAGTAACAATTATGACATATAAGTCAAATAAGCATGTAACAATTAAGGCATGGAATAAGACAATTCATGGATTAACGAGAAACATGGAAAACAAATACCTTGACGGCGTATATACACTCTTCACCTCGCATATATGTCATTTTCTCACATAATCCACACAACACATAGTTCAAAATTTTCTAATTCCCTCAAGTCAAGGTTAGATCCAATACTTACCTCACTCTGCAATCTAATCAAAGTTCAACCGGGGTCTTTCCTCTAAAATTCGCTTCCAAACCAATCAAATCTAACTAAATATAGTTCAAAAAATTAAAAATAAGTTGTAGAAACTACGCACGAGTAAAACAGATTCAATATTTAATAATTTTGAAAAAAGTCAATAAAATTGTCAACCCCGGACTTGGTTGGTCAAAATCCAAAAGTCGAACCAAAACCCAATTACCCATTCACCCCCGAGTCCGGTTATGTGATTAGTTTCGAAATCCGACCTCAATTTGAGGTATAAATCTCAATTTCTCAAAATTCACAATATCTACCTAAATCCCTAATTTCTACTATGAAAAAGCATAGATTAAAGGTTGAAAATCAATGGGTGTTTATGGAAATGGAAGAAAACAAGTTAAAATCTAATAACCTATGAACTTAGGATGAAATTTCTCTTCAAAATCACCTCTAGACCGAGCTCAAACTTGGAAATGGTGAAAATGGGTTAAATCCCGACTTTGGGATATTTAAGTCACTGGGCGTCAGGCCTTCTTCGCGTGACGCGATTGCGATGAGCAGCGGCCCAACTGGCCTTCACGTTCGCGAGGGGTTGCACACGTTCGTGATGGTTTGTCCCCCTTAGACATCACATTCACGAGCCTGGGCTAGTGTTCGCGTAGAATAAACCCTGCCTCCCCCAATAATCCCTTACCCATCGCGTTCGTGAGTGAAGGGTCGCGTTTGTGAAGGTTAATCCCTCCGATGCTTCGCGTTCGCAACTTCTTCTCCATGTTCGCATAGAAGAAAATCTCCCTAATCCCAAGTTATCCTTCGAGATTGCAAGAATAGCTTCGCGATCACGATGAACAGCACACCAGACATCAACAACAGTGAAAACTAGCAACCTTCCAAGTCCAAAATCGATATGTAGCCTATCCAAAACTCACTCGAGCCCCTCGGGATCCAGACCAAACTTGCACACAAGTGTAGTAACATCATATGAACTCGCGCGCACGATCAAAATACCGAAATAACACCTAGAACTACGAATCAGACATCAAAATGTATGAAATTTTCAATGAAACTTAAGAACTTTTAAATTCACAATCGAGCGTCCGAATCATGTCAAATCAACTCCGTTTTGAACCAAATTTTACAGACAAGTCAATAATAGTAAAATGAACCTATACCAAGTCCCAGGACCGAAATACGACCCCGACAACTATAAAGTCAACCTGCGGTCAAACTTCAGAATTCTTTAAACCTTCAAATTACTAGTTTTAAACAAATCACGTTAAGTCAAGTTAGGGACTTCCGAATCAGTTTTAGGCATACGCTTAAATTCCAAATTACGATACGGACCCACCGAAACCGTCAAAATACTGATCTGGGTCCGTTTTACATAAAATATTGACTGTAGTCAACTCAAATCATTTTAAAGGCCAAAATTCACATTGTTTTCAATTTCTCACATAAAGACTTTCCGGAACAAGATACGGACTGCGCAAGCAAATCAAGGAATGCCAAAATAGAGCTAATCAAGGTCTCAAAACACGAAAATAAAGGTTAAAACTCAAAATGACCTATCGAGTCATCACATTCTCCACCTCTAAAACAAACGTTCGTCCTCGAATGGACAAAGAAAGGTACTTGTACTGGTGAAAAGGTGTGGGCGTCTACTCCGCATGTCGGACTCAGACTCCCACATGGCTTCCTCGATTGGCTAACCTTTCCAGTACACTCTAATAGAAGGATAACTTCGAGACCTCAACTTCCGGACATGCCGTGCTAGAATCACCACTGACTCCTCCTCGTCAGTCAAATTTTTGTCCCATTTGACTGAGATGAAATCTAATACATGGGACGGATTACCGTGATACTTTCGGAGCATGGAGACATGGAACACCAGGTGAACTGATGATAAGCTAGGTGGCAGTGCAAGCTTGTTTTCCACCTCACCAACCCTCTCAAGAATCTCAAAGGGTCCGAGATACCTAGGGCTCAACTTGCCCTTCTTTCCGAACCTCATCACACCTTTTGTGGGTGAAACTCGAAGCAAAACCCTCTCTCCAACCATGAATACAACATCACAAACTCTACGATCGACATAAATTTTTTGCCTAGACTGAGCTGTGCGAAGTCGATCATGAATCATCTTGACATTTTCCAAGGTATCCTGAACCAAATCTGTAACACCCCGAAAAATTTTGAAGTACTTAAGCGCTATTAAGAAAGTTGATGTATGCTAATTATATTATTGTGTATGCAGACAAGGACTATTATATGAATGATATAAAATGATCATGATAATATATGTATTAGGTGCATTAAGAATGGTTTATGGTCTAAGAAGAGCTCCAAGGCTAAGTCAAGTTGGAAATTTTATGATGGGATAAAGTTTCAAGTGAGTTCGCATAAGACCTAGCTTCAAACAAGAATAACTCTCTTTATATGATAATTTAAATGGTTTATTACCTATCAAAAGAAAGTTCTATGTGTCTAGTTTCCAACACTTCAAACCATTCGTCATTTGGACACTCCTACAAGAAGTTATGACCAAATTACCAAAAGCTGGAAAAATATGATTCTGCGGTCAGATGTGCGACCGCAGAATCATTATGCGATCGCGAAAGTGCTTCTGCGACCGCAAAACTGGTCGCAAAATGGACCAGTACAGCCAATTTTTGGCACCGATTTTGCGGGTCATTTTGCGACCCGCATAGCCATTCTGCGGTCCATTATGCAATCACAAACCTGATTTCGAAGGGTTAATTCTTCTATTTTCATAACCCGACCCCATTTTGATAAATAACATTTGGGGCTTATTTTAGGGAAATTATCTGAGGTTTTCTTTAAAGAGAAGTGAGAGTTTTCTAGAGAAAGAAATTAGATGAAGTGTTTTGTTCATCAAGATCTTGCCTAAGCTTTGAAATCCAACAAGAAAATCTCACAAGATCTATTTAAGAGGTAAGGTTCCATACCCTAGTTTTCAATTTTGAATTTGGGTAAAAGATGATTGATTTGGAGTATGATTCTTGGGTATAAGATTATTATTTATACATGCTTGTACTAATAAGGTTTGTGGGAAGATTGTTGAGCTCAAATAAGCAAATATTGGATTGTGGAGTGAAGGAAATCTTGTAGAAGAACCTTGTAGTTAAATTTGCACACCTAGTGTTTGATAAAATGCTCAAATAAGCTGAGACCATGAATATCTTCCTAATAATGGTTTAATTTTGTTATATTTCAAAATATATTAGGATTACTAGATTTTTCGGAATGTTGTAGTAATTTAAGGAAAGCTCAAAGCAAGGTATGTTGGCTAAACTACTATCTTAAAATTGAATTCCATGATGTTCCCGTAAGTTTCAAATATGGTTGTCTCAAGTTCCTTATTCTATGTTCCGAGATGTTCCCAATAAATTCGATTGTACCGAATAAGTAAAGTGTCGAGAATTATGTATTGAAAACGTGTTCCGAATGTTCCTATCACATTATGTTATCCTTTGGGAATGTGTTCAAGAATGATATGTGTATTAAAATGCTATGTCTTTGAGTCATGTTTCAAATGAAGGCTATGATGCCAAATTGTGTGAGAAAATCTCAATATGCTTAAGATTCTTAATTGCTCATATGTGTACCTAAAGTCTTGATTGAAAATGTCTTGTTGATAATCTATAAAGATGGTTGGAAGTGAAATAAGTGAATTGGGAATATAAAGTGTGGCCAATGTGCCAAGAGTGAAAGTTATACTTGTGGCCAATGGTGCCAATGAAATAAGATGATGTGAGAAAGATTATGAAATGGGCTTTGATTCCACTGTTCCAAAATTGATATCTAAAATAGAATTGTCTAAAAGCTTATGAACTCAAGTCATGCTTTGTGGTTGTTTTAACTGACGCTATGATTTGTGAGTATTTTCAATGTGTTCTGTGTTCTTACATATTCATGAGTAGAAATTGTGTATTGCCCTTTGTGGGAAAAAATATGTCAAGAATAAATGATGTGTTATTTATTGATGATTTTAACTTACGCATCAATTGCCAATTATTTTACTCCATTTGTCAAAAAAAAATCTATTGTGCTTAAATTGTTCATTTCTAATGAACTTAAAATTGTGATTTCTGGAATATTATATGTATGTTGATATTTATGATGATGATACATGAGAGGGAAGAAATGAAAGTGTGGAATATCAAATATGTCCACCGTTCCTTGAATAAAGAATCTTGTGAATGGCTAAAAGAGCCAAGGAAATATTGTTGTTGTTATTGGTTGAAAATACTAGTGGAGATTTATACAATGTGAAAGAAAATGAGGTAAATACATTTGCACCTATGTTATTTTTGTGAATTATTCCCCTTATTTGGGATGAGATTAATGTGATAAAATTATTCCTCTTATTTGGGATGAGATTGTTGTGATAAAATTATTCATCTTAATTGGGATGAGATTGATTGATATAAAAGGGTTGATGTCTCGAATAAGACATCATAGCCGATCGGGTCATGATCGGACACCATGTCGCACACATGGCAGTGATTGTACTGGAAATTATAATTGAAATTGTAATTTTGGTTGATGTTATCAAATAAGACAGCCTAACCGATCGGGTCATGATCGGACTCCGTGCTAGATTCACGGTGGTATATTTGCACATAGATTGTGATTGAGATTGTGGTTGATGTCTTCAAATAAGATAGCCTAGCCGATCGGGTCGTGATCGGACTCCGTGATAAAAGTACGGTGGTATTGGTATTGATAGTGATTATGGTTGATGTCTCTAATAAGATAGCGTAGCCGATCGGGTCGTGATCGGACTTCGTGCTTAAAGTACGGTGGTATTGCTATTGTGAATATTGGTACTGTGAACGATGGTATTTGTATTGTGAATATTGGTATTGTAAAAGGTAAAATTGTGAACAATGATATATCAGTGCTAAAGATCTCCCAACCAAAAATAATATTATCATCATATTTGGATTATCACTTCACAATGTTATCTTCATATTTTGGAAATTATTATGTTTTAAATTGGCGTTTGAATATCATTGATTGTTGATTGTTGTTTCCACGGTTTTTCCTTTCTTACATTGGCATTCTATTTTGAAAGAGGACAGTTAGCTTTATATACTAGTACTATTCCATATGTACTAACGTCCCTTTTGCCGGGGGCGCTGCATCTTCAATGGATGAAGGTGATTCAACAGCGGGCAACTTTGGTCCTCGTTAGCAGTTACTCCCTATTCAGTAGGTTTTGGTAAGCCCTACTCTATTCCGGGCCCGATGTCACTTGATGTTACACTTTGTGTCTTGAGGTATAGCCCGGGCCTTGTTGCCGGCACTTCCATATTATTATTCTATCATACTTAGAGACTCCGTAGACAGGATGTGGGTGGTGTATGATGTTGGGAATTGAACCAGAAATGTTGCTAGTTGGCAAACATGTTTTTCGATTAATTCTATAAACTCGTAATATTTTGGAAATTATGAATGAAGTTGTCTGATGGAAATGAAATGGAAGTTGTTAATGAAATCTTCTCAGTGTTTGATTAATGAAGTAAATCTCTTCTTATTACTCGGTTGAGTGCTGGTCGCGCTCCCCAAATTTGGGGCGTGACAAAATCGGTACCCAACAACCTAGCCTCTCCCAGCTCAAACCAACCAACTGGCTAACGACACCGCCTCCTATATAATGCCTCATAAAGAGCTATCTGAATACTCGATTGGTATCTGTTGTTGTAGGCAAACTCCGCAAGTGGCAAGAACTGATCCCAAGAACCCCTGAAATCCATAACGCAGGCGCAAAGCATATCATCCAATATCCAAATGATGCGCTCGGGTTGTCCGTCTGTCTGGGGGTGAAATATTATACTCAACTCAACCTGTTTGCTAACTCACGTTGTATGGCCATCCAAAAGTACGATGTGAACTGCGTATCCCGATCAGAAATGACGAACACTGGCACACCATGAAGACGAACATTCTCACGAATATATATTTCAATCAACTGATCTGAAGAATAGGTAACTACTACTGTAATGAAATGTGCCGACTTGGTCAACGTGTCATACTGCGTCGAATTACTTCGAAGTCCGTGGGAGCCCAACAACAAAATCCATGGTAATATGCTCCCACTACCACTCAGGAATCTCAAGCTTCTGAAGCAAACTGCCAGGCCTCCAGTGCTTGTACTTTACTTGCTGACAATTCAAACACCAAGTTACATATGCAACTATATCCTTCTTCATTCTTCTCCACCAATAATGTTGCCTCAAATCGTGATACATCTTGGCGGCACCATGATGAACGAAATACAACGAACTGTGGGCCTCCTCAAGAATCAACTGACGAAGCCCATCTACATTAGGCACACAAATCCGACCCTACACCTGCAACACCCCATCATGTCCAATAGTAACCTACTTGGCACCACCATGCCGCATCGTGTACCACGTATCATGCTTTATCAATATCAAGTATCACGTATATATGTCGTTGAGGCGTGCAATCCGATCCCACTATATCATCATTTATCAACATAAATTACTACGTATACAATCCATTATGGCACGCAACCAGATCCTACCATATCATCATTTATCAATATCAAGTACTGCGTATACAATCCATTGCGACGCACAACTCGATCCAACCATATCATCATTTATCAACATCAAGTATCCGCCCTTATTTCACCATTTCAATTCAATATCTTTCAATGTCTGTTACGGTGTGCAACTGATCCACTCCCAATCCACACTCAACAATGAGTAGAAGAGGTTGTTGGAAGAATAATACCCAACTATGAGTCGGGGTCGATTTCCTCAGGGAGCTAAATGTGGGTGTTAAAGTGTACACTTGATGAGTATTGAAGAAATAGCTTAAATACGCTTCCAAACAATATGGTTTTGCAAATTACTTCTACAAACTATACTAATAAAGATTAACTAGAGAAATGAAACTAGAGGTTGATTATTGTTTTTGGTTGTTTTTAAATAGGTAAAAGGCCTAGGGATGTAACCTTCGCCTAGGTGTTAGCCTAATGGGTTAATTACGTTAACACTTGTTTTAGTGATTGGGGTGTATTATAGCTCTCAACTCTAAGTTACCCACTCAATACCTCTCAGTCATAGAGTAATTTTGCCCAATTTGGATTTCTTAGGCCCAAATGAGTATCGAGCCAAATAGTTGATATGAGCTCAAGTCGGATTTTCCCAATCTCTAGTTCAAACCCTTTAATTAGGCTAGTCAAAACTTTAACTAGCCCAATTTCTTGTTGTCCAAGTTTTCCTAGACTAGGTCTCTCTTTCTCAAGTAAAAACCAAGTCAAAAAGCCATGAATCAATGTTTGTAACCATTAATTCTAAAATTAAAACACGAACAAGGCTAAATAACAAACATCCAATTATAAACAAGTATTAGATTAATTACCCATATGGTTTACACACTAGGGTTGGGTCACAACCCTAGTAAATATTTAGCTACTCATAGTAAAAATGGAAGAAAATAAAGAAGAAACACTATTTAAAGCCATAATACAAATTTAAAATGATAAACCAATGTGTTTTTAACCCAAATTGGTCACAAATTACCAAAAGTGGTAAATTGCAACGGCTACAGCTCAAAAAACTACCAAACTTGACCTAAAAAGTGATTCTCATCTATTTATAGTGGCCCAAAATTCACTGACAAAAATGCCCTTCGGGAGGTTCTGCGGCCGCACAATTCCATATGCGGTCCGTACTTTGCTCGAGTCTACATGTTGAGGTATTCCACAACCGCACAATTTGATCTGCGGCCGCATAATTCCATGTGCGGTCCGCACTTCTGGTAAGGTTTCACTCATGGTTGTTTTTCACGCTCTCTGAGCTTTTTCAATTCTTGTCAGTGCGATCATGATTTGAGGTCGCACAAATTATGTGCGGTCCGCGATTTTCGTCAATCAACTTCTGAGCTTCAACACCAGATCTACGGTCGTAGAGAGAATTCTATGGTCCGCACTTTCTTCTGCGGCCATAAAAGTACTTCTGCAGACCGCACTTTTGGTCTGTTGCGCTTCTTCTTGCCATATAATCTGGAACACTCATTTTTGAGTTAGATTTCTTCATTAGAGTCCAATTCTCCAACATTCCTGAAATTTGCACACTTTCATTAGTTTCGAGAACATAAATCAATACTTTTAGACTAAAACTAAAGCAAGAAGGTACTAATAAGTGGTTAAATTCCATACTTATCAATTCCCCCAAACTTAAATCTTTGCTTGTCCTCAAGCAAATTAATTAGTTACCACCTCCTCAGAGTGAAAGGTCATTTCAAAGAGTCAATGGTAAGCCATTCATACACAGTTGGGACTAACAATTACCCACACTACTCATTTATTATCAAGAAGGTGACAAATCACATATTATGTACATATAGTTCTAATGTGACATTTGAGCTTCAAGAATTGACTCTACTCATCAAGAACTTTTGTTCTATCATGTAGATCATGGTAGACTCCAAACTCTTCCTCCTCTACCTTCCATTTGCAAAGCTCACTTCAAAAGTTAGCACTCAATCTTTAGATCAATGAAATATTCACTCTTCTCTCATAAAAGAATGTCACAAGTACCATACGCTTGTCTCTCATGTAGATCACCACTAATATAAGCTCACTCGGTTCACAATCAAGTAGGACTTCTTTCGGGTTGTAATGAAGGCTTTTGGATTGGGGTAGGATACCATATGGGTAAGTGGTTACACCTTTCCTTAAGCACTCCACATTTTCATTTCTTGGCTCACATTTACCAACTCTTAGAGGCATTCTTTTTTTCTTGGGTGTTAGAGAGACTTTACATCACTCTTTGTTGTTTATTTCATTCTCTTTCTCCCTTGATGCTCGTGTTAGGGATAATTACCTCCTTTTGATTCCATCAACCCTTTATTTTATTCTCTTTCTTTCATTTCTTTTTGTTCCTTTTCTTTTCTTGCCTTCTCTTTTCATAGAGATCATTTCTTTTCTTTTTTTGGTGCCTTGATACCTATTTCAAATTCCTCAACTCTTCCCCCAAACTTATGCCTTAATCTACTTATTTCACAAGAGTGTTAAGGAAGGTCCGGATGCCAAGAGAAGATCATGACAAAATGGGTAAATGCTTATATCATGGTTATCAAATGAGAAAGGCTAAAGGCTCAAAGGGAGTTGACTAGTGATAATAATATTGGTTGGCAATCAGGATTTCACGTTGAAGCACATTCGAGGCATGTTCTAGACCATTCGCATGAGTACTTGGACTAGCAACGAAAGATCACCTCACCTTTCACGCAACTAGACCATAATAAAGGATAGATTCGAGAGCCTACAACAACCACAATCAAGTTAAAGATTACTATGGTTCAATAAACTACTCAATGAATACCAAAGTCGACTCAAGAGTCTCAAAGTCACTAACTAGAGCTATTTTCTTTCAAAAACCTTGTTTCAAACCATAAGCACGTAGTTAAGTGTGTTGGTACCAAATGGAGCATGGATAACTCTTTTTCAAGAATGACTTGATTAGGCCTTTTATTCATTACTATTACTATTATTATTACCTAAACACAAAAAATGGACTCATTCCCTTACAAAGGTTGTCATGCCATCCATCCGCGGGATGAGTCACCAGATTCACACAAAACTACTTTTGGAAAGAACCATGGCATTAAGAAAACCAAAGGCTTATTATCCATACTACTATGAAAAACATAAAAAGAAGCTACTAACATAAAAAGAAGCTACTAACAAAACAAAAACCAAAGTGAAAAATTAAAGAAGCTAATGAACAATAACTACTAAAGATAGATACACTAAAAATAAGAAAAAAATAGAATAATCCAATTATTACAGTCCGAATGTATCCAAATATGTCAATAAAATAAACTCCCCCTCCCCCCCTCCAATAAAAGTAAGCATTGTCCCCAGTGCTTAACAAAATAAGAGTGAAAAGAGAGAGGGCGAAGAAAACTCCCTAAGCATCCTTGGACATCTCAGTGTCCCCAGCAACATCATCTCCCATTGGGTCAGCCAACTGTATATCATCATTATCATATCTGGGAGTGGCAGGAGTAGCAAACGTTGCACGCACCGCTTCAACAGTGTCGACAGCAAGGCATAGCTCATCAGACTGGCCAGCTGGTGCAATCGGTGCAGATGGTGCAGATGGAATTTGGGCGGACTGGTCTGGGTCATGTAACATGTCAAATAGCAAATCCCCAGCTGTCACAAGTCAGGTAACCTCCTTCCTAAGCTTATTAACTGATCTCTTGCTGGCTTGGGACTTCCTCATCTTCTTCACTTCCTTGATCAACTCCTCAAAAACCAAACCATGTTGTACCAGAGCGTCCATGATCAGCTTCTGGTTGTCCAGAATCTTGCTCATCTTCTCATCAAAATTAGTGGGGACCTGTGGTGCCTATGTAAATGACTGCACTGCAACGATACTAAATATTTCAAACAACTTTGAAGTAGCTGTCTACATATAGTTGTTGAGACTCGTCAATGTTTGGAAGATTCGCAGAGCAGATAATAGAGCTGTAGGCATGGGTACCGGCTCATAGCTGTAGCAGAGGCTGCCTTGGGGGTTGGGGTAGGACCTGAAGATGGTGGAGGAGGCATAGTAGCAGCACTAGAAGATGGCTCAGCAGAGGTAGATGAAATGTCAGTTGTCTCAGAAACTACCACTGCCGGCTCATTAGACCGGCCTGTGATAGTTGAAGGCTGAGCTCTCTTCTTTGGGTTGGTCGAATCCATCAACGAGTACCAGTCAAACGGCTTCTTCATCTTCACCTTCGTATCATATGATCTTGGCTCTACCTTTGCATCAGTAAGGTACTCTGTGATAGTGTTGGGATAAGGGTAAGCCGTGTTGGTCTGCTGTGCTATCAATATAATATTGGCTGACAATACGACACCCACATTAATTGGGTATCCGGCCATGATAGAAGCCACTAGAACAGCACGTGGAATAGGCATATGGGTATCATTCATGCATGGATCAAGTCTGCTACACACAAAAGTCTGCCAACCTTTTACCTCAAAGCTCAATGTGTTCCACTGATTGGAAACCCCAGTAGTGATCCATGGTGGTGGTGGCCTCGATGGTGCTAAGATCTCAGCTAGCCATGGTCGAACTTCTTCTTTTATAGCAAATTTCTCTAGGTACTCCTTTGACTCTAAGTCCTCAAACCCCAAGTACGCATTTAACGTGTGCTGATCAAACCTCACCTTGAGGTTGCGTACTTTGGTCACCTTTGTCCCCTTCTCGGATGTGTGAAATGTTGGCTTAAAACTCGCGGACAAGGTGCTCCTTGGCATCTACCACTCTCTCAGTGAACAACATCCAACCCTTCTTTGCTATGAACTGTCTCAGCACTGTAGGATTTTATGTCTCTAGATCCTTCAATAGAAACTGCCTCTCAAGGGTCAAGGATCTTGTAGGACGCCACATTCGGAAATCAGTGAAGGCATCCAAGCTAAAAAATCTATCTTCCTATATCTCCTTCTTATTTGACCTCTCCACACCAGTAGATGTACCCTCTCCCCCTCAACCATCATCAGGGACATCCTGAACAATCTGCGCATCCGTCTCTGGAACTGCTACCGGCTCAGCACTCTGGCTAGAATTTTCTGAATCCTCAGAAGTGTTGTGAGATAAAGAGACCTCATCCATGGGCTCGGATCGCCCATGTAGCCTAGACTGTGCAACTTCCTGCTCTTCCATAATAGAGGCGGAGTTGCCCTCAGAAACGCCCCTAGGCGATACATAAAAGCTAGATTCGGAGAGGTCTGCACCCCCCTCTGACTGTTGTGGCCTTCTTCCTGATAGTTTTGGGCTGGCTAAGAGGCAAGGTACCTCTACCTTGACCCCTAGAAGAGTCATCTCTGCCTTTTGTAGTTTCGCCGTGGCCACGCGATCGAACCATTGTATGTATCAAAGCAAAGATGAGCGTTAGTTGCAAGTCATCATTCAACAAATTCAAGACTTATGTAGGCAAGGGAGAACATTGTGGACACAGTGAGTTAACTACAAAAAAACATGCTGTAGGAATCTGGGACTGCGGTCCGCACAGTTTTGATGTGCCGTCGTAGAAAGGGAGTGCAGACCACTCAATTGCAAGTACGGACCGCACAATTTCAAGTGTGACCGCACTTCTGACAAAAAACTATAGAGACTGAGAAGCCTCTTCTCTGAAGACAGTGCGGAGGTATTTCTGCGGCCGCAGAATGCATCTGCGATCCGTAAATATTTAGTGCGGTCCGCTCTTTTTGGTTCCTCAAGAGGTGTTCCTCAAATATATTATGCGGACTAAAATGTGGCCCTTCTCAAATTTCTGCGGTCCGCACAATTAAAGTGCAGTCGCAGAAGCACTTGCCTTCTCAAATTTCCTAGAACACTTAAACTGCGGACCGCACAAATTGAAGTGCGGCTGCAGATTTCAAATTTCACGAACATCCAGTCATAGTTTCACTTAAAGTTTGCAATTACTTGTACAAATCTATATGGAAACATGGTATAAACTTGAAATCTCACTAACACAACCCATTAGACCATGTATTATCAACTACCTAGTACAGATCTACCCCACATGGACACATGGATGAACTCTAATAACAGATGGCCTTAAAAGAAACTAAAATTTCAAAAATTAAACAAATGCAAAGACTAATATGAAATGAATCCTATCAGATAGAGTGAATGCACTGGGTGTGTAAGCACACGTAGGTGAGTGTGGTGGATAGTGAAAGTCTCTCAGGAAAACTTGCAAAGTAACAATGATTGTGAGGAGGGTGAAAAGTGTAAAATGAACTCAAAAGTTCTATTTATACTAAGAGTCATAAAAGGAAACAAGATCGAGTGCGGCCACACAATTTAATGTGCGGTCCGCACTCTTTCACCTGGGCCTAAGTTCTCTGACCGCACATTTTTGAATGTGACCGCAGATTTCCACTTGCGGTCGCAGATTAGCCCCGCACTGACAGACTCAAACTTCAGAGAGTTTATATTTTCACACTTTGGCAAGCTTCCAATTGTGTGGTCCGCATGTGAAGTGTGCGACCGCGCATGTACTTCTGCTATGGCCCATAAAATTGTGCGGTCCGCACAAATAAAGTGTGGTCCGCAGTTCCTTCAACACCTAGCCATTCTTTAGTCCACCCTTCTTGCAAGTTACACTCAACCCTATAACATACTTCAAATAAAGTTAGAACAACAAATAACATCTAACTACAAAAGAAAAAGGAAAAGAACATGGGTTGCCTCCCAAGATGCACCTGATTTAACGTCGCGATACGACGCAATGTCAAAGCATCCTTAAGTGAAGTAAATGACCACTACCACGTGGCTATCTCCAACCTTGCCCAAGTAGTTCTTCACCCGGTGACCATTGACTTGGAATACTTCATTATTTTTGTTCTTCAAGTCTAATCCACCAAAAGGTGTTACACCAACAATTTCAAATGGACCACTCTACTTGGATTTTAGCTTCCGGGAAATAAATGACCGCCACCACGTGGCTATCTCCAACCTTGCCCAAGTAGTTCTTCACCCGATGACCATTGACTTGGAATACTTCATTGTTTTTGTTCTTCAAGTCTAATGCACCAAAAGGTGTCACACCAACAATTTCAAATGGACCACTCTACTTGGATTTTAGCTTCCGGGAAACATTCTCGACCTTGAGTTAAACAACAATACAAGATCACCCACCTTCAACTCTTTGTTCCAAATGCATTTGTCATGAAGATATTTCATCTTCTCTTTGTACAAGGACGAACTCGCTTACGCATGGTACCTGAACTCATCCAATTCATTCAAGTGTGTAGCCCGCAAGTTAGCGACTACATCCCAATCAAGATTTAATTTCTTTAGAGCCCACATTGCCTTGTGCTCTAGTTTCACCGGAAGATGACAAGCTTTCCCGAACACCAACCGGTATGGAGACATTTCGATAGGTGTTTTGTAAGCTGTCCGATAAGCCCATAACGCATCATCAAGCTTCTTGGACCAATTTGTCCGATTAGCATTCACCATTTTAGACAAGATACTCTTTATCTCCCGATTGGAGGTTTTCACTTGCCCACTAGCTTGTGGGTGATAGGGAGTCGTGACCTTGTGAGTAACACCACACTTGCTAAGTAAGGTGTCAAAAGCTATGTTGCAAAACTGTGACCCCCTATCGCTTATGATTGCACGTGGAGTACCAAATATTATAAAAATATTCTTCTTTAAGAAAGCCACTACACTTCTCGCCTCATTATTGGGTAAAGCAACAACCTCAACCCATTTGGACACATAATCCACCGCGACCAAGATGTAGGTGTTTCCACAAGAGCTCCCAAAAAGGCCCATGAAGTCAATGCCCTAAACATCAAAAATATCGATCTCCAAGATGGTTGTGAGAGGCATTTCATTTTTCTTTGAGATTCCACCGGCCCGTTGATATTCATCACATATTTTCACCAAATCACTAGCATCCTTGTAAAGAGTAGGCCAATAGAAACCACAACTAAGAACTTTGGCCGCCATTCTTGTTCTATCATGATGACCACTATATGGTGAATAATGACAAGCCCCAAGAATATCACCTTGCTCTTCTTCCGGCACACACCTCCTAATCACCCAATCCGTACAAATCCGGAAAATCTATGATTTATCTCAATAATAATCTTGACAATCTCTTTTGAGATTCTTCCTTTGGTTTAAAGAGAACTCATCCGGAATGATTCCACTCACAAGAAAATTTTCCAAGTCCGCGAACCATGGCACCACTTTCATTGAAATTGCAAAGAAATGTTCATTGGGAAATGAGTCATTGATTTCAAGGCCATCACCTCCCCTCCTCCTCCAAACGAGACAAATGGTCTGCCACTTGGTTTACACTACCTTTCCTATCTTGGATATCAATATCAAATTTTTGCAACAAGAGCGCCCATCTTATCAACCGGGATTTGGAATCCTTTACATAAGATAATGAAGCGCCGCATGGTCCACGTGGATAATAAATTAGGCACCCATTAAGTACAAGTGAAGAGTAAAAACCCTTTTCAAGGAGCTTGCACAATGGGTTCACCACTTTAGATAAATCTTTGATAAAGCACCGGTAAAAACCCGCATGGCCTAGGAAACGAAGTTGGGGGGGGGGGGGGTGGAAGCTTAGAAATCACCTCAATCTTTGCCTTCTCAATTTCAATTCTATTCCTTGAGATTTTATGGCCAAGGACAATTCCTTCCTCGACCATGAAATGGCATTTCTCCCAATTGAGTACCAAGTTGGTTTCTTCACATCAAGCCAACACTTTATCCAAATTTGCAAGACAATCATCAAAAGAATCCCCAACTACGAAGAAGTCATCCATGTACAATTCAAGGTAGTCCTACACCATGTCCGTGAAAATAGCCATCATACACCGTTGACAAGTCACTGGTGCGTTGCACAAACCAAATGGCATCCTCTTGAAAGCAAAAGTACCATAGGTACATGTAAAGGTTATTTTCTCTTGATCTTCCGGAGCGATGAGAATTTGGTTGTAGCCCGAGTATCCATCAAGGAAGCAATAGAAAGCACGTCCGACCAATCTATCGAGCATTTGATCTAAGAAAAGAAGTGGAAAGTGATCCTTCCTTATAACTTTGTTGAGCTAGCAATAATCCATACAAACCCTCCAACCGGTCACCGTTCTTGTAGGAATCAATTCATTCTTATCATTGGTACCCAGCGTCAAGCCCCCTTCTTTGGGATACATTGAACCAGAGAGGTCCATGAACGATCAGAGATGGGGTAGGCAACCACAACATCCAACCAGATGATAATCTCCTTCTTGACAACTTCTTGCATACCCTCATTGAGTCTTCTTTGATGTTCAATGGACGGTTTAGTACTATCCTCCAACTTGATTTTATGCATGCAAAAAGCAGGGCTTATCCCCCGAATATCCGCCAAAGTATACCCAATAGCCTTCTTCCTCTTTTGTAACACCGTCAATGTGGAATCAATCTTCACGTTAGTCAAACAAGAGGAAAGAATAACCGGTAAAGTAGAACAAGGGCCAAGAATTTCATACCGAAGGTGTGGAGGCAATGGATTTAACTCCAAAGTAGATAGCTCTTCAATAGAAGGCTTTGTAGGAGGAGTCTTCCTATTTTCAAGATCCAAAGATAATTTCCGGGGTGCATAGTTGTATGACCCCATTCCTTGCAAAGATTTCACGCATTCCATGAAACCATCCATCTCGTCATCATCAAAATTGAGCAAAATAGCCTCCAACATATCACCAACATTGATAGTAGCACTTGTATCATCAACAATGACATCGGTCACTAAGGCCACAAAAGAACACACCTCATTCCTATTTGGTTGTCGAATGGACTTACACACATGGAATATTACTTTTTCATCACCAACCCGGAAAGTGAATTCTCCAGCTTCTACATCACAAAGAGCCTTACCCGTAACAAGGAAAGGTCTCCCAAGAATGATCGGCACTTCATAATCAACTTTATAATATAGAATGGCAAAGTCTATAGGAAGAATGAATTTATCAACCTAGACCAAAACATCTTCAATTACACCCAATGGCCTCTTCATGGTACGATCGGTCATTTGCAATCTCATAGAAGTGGGTCTTAGTTGCCCAATCCCCAAAGTCTTGAAAACCGAAGAGGGCATCAAATTTATACTTTATCCAAGATCACAAAGAGCCTTAGCAAACACGGCACTTTCAATTTTACAAGAAATTGTGAAAGCATCGGGATCCTCCAACTTAGGATCCATTGAATGAACAATCACACTCACTTGATGAGTGACTTTAATAGTCTCAAAATTCATCTACCACTGCTTTGTCACAATATCCTTCATAAACGTTGCGTAAGTGGGCATTTGTTCCAAAGCTTCTACCAATGGTACATTGATTGAAAGACTCTTCATCATTTGAATGAACTTCTTGAATTCATTCTCACCATTTTTCTTGACAAGTATTTGAGGGTATGGAGGTGGAGGCTTAGGCAATGGTGCCTTTTCCTATTTGCACTACCAGTTCAGGTATGTTAATGATGTGTTCCTTAGACGAGTTCACTTCCTCTTGAGTCTCTTCCATATTATCATCAATATCAATCCGAACTTCCTCATTTGCTTGAACAATGTTGTTTAGGATCTCTTCTTCTTGCATCACTTGGTCCTCATCAACAAGTCACTTTTCACTTGAGGTGGGTGCATTCCCCCCTCTTTCACTTCTTGTGATAACCGCCATAACATGCCCCATATTATTACCACCCTTTGGGTTCACCACTGTGTCACTTGGTAGTGCACCCTTAGGATGAGAATTTAGATCTTGAGAGATTTTCCCCATTTGAACTTGTAGATTTCGGATTGATGTGTTATGTGAGGCAAGTTTGAAGAACTTGAACCATGGGAAGGATAAGGAGGTGGATAGCTCGATTGTTGATACATTAGGGGCCTTTGAAAATCCGACCCCCGGTTTCCTTGATTGTTTCCCCAACCACCTTGGTTGTTTCCCAATTTACTTGATCGTTGTTATTATGCCAATTCCCTTGATAGAACTCCAATTGCCATGGTCATTTTGTGGTCTCCATTGTTGTTGATTTGGGTCTTGGAAGTTGTTTCTTTTCCCTTGAAAATTGTTTGCATATTTCACTTCCTCATCTTGCTCATTATAAGAATTATCCTAATCAAAACTGCCATCATCTTGCACATAGTTCTCCACTCGGGTATGCATTTGTGGACCCTTGGTCCTCTTCTTGTTCACCAAAACATTAACTCCCTCCATAGCATGAACTTGCTTAGGAGCTTGCACTTGATTGAGTTGGGCCTTTGCTAGTTGAGTCATGGTAGTGGTCAATTCGGAAATGGCGTGCCCATGGTCTTGCAACTCTCTGTGGAGTTGGATCATATTCGGATTGCCTTCTTGGACATTGGCTCGGGATTGCCAAGCAGATGACATCTCCTCCATCCCATCTAGAATGTCACACGCCTCCGTATAAGGAGTATTCATAAAGTTTCCACCCGCTAGTTGATTCACTACACATTGGTTGGCTGTGTTAATCCCACGAAAAAGGCTTGTTGCAACATGTTTTCCGTCATATGGTTGTTGGGACATTCCTTAACCATTGTTCTATAGCGCTCCCAAATTTTGTGTAGTGGCTCATTCGGTTCTTGTTTGAATGCCAAGATCTCATCTCAAAGTGTAGCCATGTTCCCATGAGAGAAAAACTTAGCAATGAACTTGGCCTCTAATTCATCCCAAGTGTGTATTGAATGGTTCGGTAAACGTTCCAACCAATCTAAAGATTTTCCCCGTAGAGAGAAAGGAAAAAGCCTTAGCCTCAGTTCATCCTCAGAAATATTAGTTTTCTTGCTCCCCCAACATATATCTACAAAACCCTTCAAATGTTTGTAAGCATTTTGGGTTGGTGCACCGGTGAAGAAGCCCCGTTGCTCAAGTAAAGTGAGCATCACGTTGGTGATTTGAAAGTTGCCAGCCCTAATACGGGGAGGGACTATTTCACTAGCATAGCCTTCGTTGGGTAATATCCGGTGCTGAGCCGCTTGTGGTGTATATGGTGGAGGTGAGGATGGAAAGGGCACTTTGTTTTGTGGTACAGAGGCTCTCTGATTATCTTATGGCACTTGAGGTACCTCATCGAGTTGTTCCTTCTCGCCGTCCATGTCCCCCCAAAGGCATATTACCGAGCTCATTGTTCGTCATGTTTGTACCTATGGTTTCTTAAATAAGTTAGTAACACGGAAGGGAAAGAAGATATTCCAAAAACACACTCAAATATATAGCTAACACCGTTAAAGCTCCTCGACAACGGCGCCAAAAATTGATCCACTCCCAATTATCACTCAATAATGAGTGGAAGAGGTCGTTGGAAGAATAGCACCCAACTATGAGTCGGGGTCGATTTTCTCGGGGAGCTAAATGTGGGTGTTAAAGTGTACACTTGATGAGTTTAGAAGAAATAGCTTAAATACGCTTCCAAACAACATAGTTTTGCAAATTACTTCTACAAATTGTATTAACAATGATTAACTAGAGAAATGAAAATAGAGATCGATTAATTATTTTTGGTTGTTTTCAAATAGGTAAAAGGCCTAGGAATGTAACCTTCACCTAGGTGTTAGCCTAATGAGTTAATTACGTTAACACTTATTTTAGTGATTGGGGTGCATTAAAGCTCTCAACTCTAAGTTACCCACTCAATACCTCTCGGTCATTGAGTGATTTTGCTCAGTTTGGCTTTCTCAAGCCCAAATGGGTATCAAGCCAAATAGTTGATATGAGTTCAAGTCGGGTTTTTTCTATCTCTAGTTCAAACCCTTTAATTAGGCTAGTAAAAACCTTAACTAGCCCAATTTCTTGTTAGCCAAGTTTTTCGAGACTAATTCCCTCTTTCTCAAGTAAAGACCAAGTGAAAAAGGCATGAATCAATGTTTGCAACCACTAATTCAAAACTTAAAGCATAAAAAAGGCTAAATAACAAACACCCAATCATAAATAAGTATTACATTAATTACCCATAAGGTTTACACATTAGGGTTGGATTACAACTCTAGTAAATATCTAGCTACTCATAGTAGAAATGGAAGAAAATAAAGAAGAAACACTAATTAAAGCCAAAATACAAAATTAAAATGACAAACTAATGTGTTTTTAACCCAAATTGGTCACAAATTACCAAAAGTGATAAACTACAACAGCTACAGCTCCAAAACTACCGAACCTAACCTAAAAAGTAATTCTCGTCTACTTATAGTGGCCTAAAATTTGCTAATAAAAATGTCCTTGGGGAGGTTCTGCGGCCGCACAATTCCATGTAAGGTCTTCACTTTGCTCAAGTTTGTAGGTTGAGGGATTCTATAGCCGCACAATTTAATCTGCAGCTGCACTTCAGCTTCTGCAGCCACACAATTCCATGTACGATCCGCACTTCTGACAAGGCTTCACTCTTGGTCATTTTGCACGTTCTCTGAACTTTTTGAATTCTTGTGCGACCATGTTTTGCGGCCGCACAAATTGTGTGCAGTTCGTGATTTTCTTCAATCAACTTCTGAGCTTCAACACCATATCTACGGTCGCAGAGAGAATTCTGCGGTCCGCGCTTTCTTCTGCGGACCGCTTTTTTGGTCTATTGCGCTCCTTCTTACCTTATGAGCCGGAACACTCCTTTTGAGTTAGACTTCTCCATTAGAGTCCAATTCACTAACATTCATGTAATTTGCACACTTTCATTAGTTTCGGGAACATAAATCAACACTTTTAGACTAAAACTAAAGTAAGAAGGTACTAATAAGTGGTTAAAATCCACACTTATAAGCAAACCGATCCCCAAACAATTTCAATTAACATAAACAATCCAATAACTCAATTTATAAGAATTTCTACATCAAAGAGTAAAAGTACAAGGTATAAAGGACCACAAAATAATCAAAGAATCTTTAAAATTCGAATTTTCAACTTTACAAGTTTATCGGTGTCTAACAAACTCAACAACTCACGCAAATGAAAGTATGTCTTAGAATGCAACAAATATTACAAAGATAATAGGATAAGTAAAGCATGTGAGAATCAAGGTGTGCAAGTAAAACAATTAAAGGCAAGTTGTAATTAAGCACGGATTTATGGAAGGGGCGAACAATATAATACAAGAATAAATAAATTACGAGTAACAATTACGGCACAGAAGTCAAATAAAGCATGTAACAATTAAGGCATAGAATAAGACAATTCATGAAATAACGAGAAACATGGAAACAAATACCTTGACGGCATATATACACTCGTCACCTCGCATATACGCCATTTTCTTACATAATCCACACAACACATAGTTCAAACATTTCTAATTCCTAAAGTCAAGGTAAGATCCAACACTTACCTCACTCCGCAATCCAATCAAAGTTCAACCAGGGCCTTTCCTCTACAATTCGTTTCGAAACCAATCAAATCTAACCAAATATTGTTCAAACAATTCAAAATAAGCTTTAAAAACTACGAACGAGTGAAAAAGATTCAATCTTTAATGATTTTGGAAAAAGTCAACAAAAGTCAACCCCGAGCCCGCTTGGTCAAAACCCAAGATTCGGACAAAAACCCAATTATTCATTCACCCCGAGCCCGGTTACGTGATTAGTTTCGAAATCCGACCTCAATTTGAGGTTTAAATCTCAATTTCTCAAAATCCCCAATTTCTACCTAAATCCCTAATTTCTACCATGAAAAAATATAGATTAAAGGTTGGATAAGAAAACAAGTTAAAATCTACTAACCTATGAAGTTTGGATGAAATTTCTCTTCCAAATCGCCTCTAGGTCGAGCTCAGGCCTTCTTCGCGTTCGCGAAGGGCCTGACGCTATCGCGTAGAGAAGCGGCCCCAATGGCCTTCGCGTTCGCGAGGGGTTGCACGGTTCGCGTTGGTATGTCCCTCATGGCCATCGCATTCGCGAGCCTGGGCTCGCATTTGCGTAGAACAAACCCCTGTCTCACCCTAGAATTCCTTACCCATCGCCTTTGCGAGTGAAGGGTCGCGTTCGCGAAGGTTAATCCCTATGATGCTTCACGTTCACGACCGCTTCTCCGCGTTCGCGCATAAGAAAATTACCCTTTGCGATCGCGAGAGTAGCTTCGCAATCTCAAAGAACAACACACCAGACATCAGCAATAGTGAAAATCAACAACCTTCTAAGTCCAAAATCGATCCGTAGCCTATCCAAAACTCACCCGAGCCCCTCGAGCTCCAAATCAAACACATAGAAACTCGCCCGTGCTATCAAAATACCAAAATAATACCTAGAACTACAAATTGGACATCAAAATGTATGAAATTTTCAATGAAAGTTAAGAACTTTTAGATTCACAACCGGGCGTCCGAATCATGTCAAATCAACTCCGCTTTGAACCAAATTTTACAGACAAGTCAATAATAGTAAAATGAATATATACCAAGTACCAGAACCGAAATATGACCCCGGTATATATAAAGTCAAGCTATGTTCTAACTTCAGAATTCTTTGAACCTTCAAATTACTAATTTTCAACAAATCACATTAAGTCAAGTTAGGGACTTCTGAATTCAATTCCGGGTATACGCCCAAGTCCCAAATTACGATACAGACCCACCAGAATTGTTAAAATACTGATCTGCATCCGTTTAAATAAAATATTGACCGTAGTCAACTCAAATTATTTTAAGGCAAAAATTCACATTTTCTTCAATTTTTCAGTTAAAGACTTTCTCGAACAAGACACGGACTGCACATGCAAATCGATGAATGCTAACGGATCTAATTGAGGTCTCGGAACACGAAAATAAAGGCTAAAACTCAAAATGACTTATTGGGTCATCACAGTCCATCACTTTGAAATACTAAAAATTCATCAATATTTTGCACCTAATACTAGCCGCGAATATATTTAATGAGGTTAAAACTTAAGCGATGCACCGAAAAATCCTATTTGTGCAGATCACCCAAGAATGTGGAGTTAATGAAAAAATATCTAGACATGATATAATATATCCAATCGGGTTATTCTGCAAACTTCAAACTATTAACAAAATCTTACAAATCCATCTACCCCCCCCCCCCCATTTCATACTTTTATCATCAGTACAGAATATTATTTCTGCAGTTACATTGTTTCCATAAACTGTTTGAGTAATTTATGATGGTAAGCTATTTTAATATATAATACTTTTTTCTTATGTTGTTTCCAAATATGTTGATATGATTGTTTTATTTTTTAAAAACATTTACTGATTCATACTCGAATTCTAAAAGAAACTAAGAAGCATTAACCAACGAATCCCATCATTCTTACTTAGATAGATAACATGTTACTTGGTTAATCTGATAAAATGGTTATTAGCACTCAATTCAACTAGGCAAAGTCCCACATGAAAAGTAGAAAAGAAAAATAAGCTATTTATAAACAGTTGGATACTCTTAATGGTGTGAGAACTTTTGAAAAAAATCATGTGGGTTTGTTCGAAAGCGAATATCACACCATGTTAAGAGTATCTTTAGGCCGTTTTATCCCAACAAACTGGTATCAGAGCGAGGTTCAAGATAGGTTCATCTTGGCGGATTTATTTCTAGTCGCAACCTATTTGATGGTAATCATAATTTTTGTCTGATAAATTTGACCGGAGTGCTACTCACGTTAAGACAAACTTTGTGGTGGAGATTTGGAGATGCGACCTGTTGATGATTATGTGATGAAGGTGGATCAAGTTTATTTTATTAGAAAAGTTAAGGCCAAGGGGGAGAATTGTCAGGTATTGTCCTAATTTTCTTACCATATTTGATTTTCTTATTTCTTGAAGGAAGGACAACATATTTACCATAATTGATTTTAACCTTTACTAAAAAATAAAATATACTTCTTTCATATTTGGCTCATCTTTTTCTTAGAGAAAAATATTTTTGACTTCTATAAATTAAGGATCCTTCCTTCTTATTGAGTAACATCCACAATGTAGCCATAAGGGATTTGAGAGTCTTGTTTAGGGGGAGAACTTTTACGGGACAAATGTTAGTGTGTCACTTGTGTTTGGATCTTTGTGAGGTTATTCTCTCGATATTTTGTACTCTCTTTTATATAGTGGATTGCTCATCTCTGCCCATAGGCGTAGGTCAATTGACCAAACCATGTTAAATATTTGTGTCTCTTTTGGTAGATTTCTCTTTTGTTGTCTGATTAATTGTCGTTCAATGTTTGCTTTACTAGCTTCCGCATGATACCTGATTATTTCGAACCTAACAAGTGGTATCAAAGCTTGTGGTTATATTTGATTGTGTTGATTGTCTATATGAATGATAGAGGCAAATATGAGCAAGATGGTGTGTTTAAATGGCAGTAATTATCATATTTGGAAAGGCAAGATGAAAGATCTTCTATTTTTTCAAGAAAATGCATTTACCCGTGTTTGCTTCTAGTAAACCCGAATCTATGTCTCATGAGGATTGGGAATTTGAGCATTTACATGTTTGTGGGTATATTATACAATGGGTTGAAGATAATTTTCAAAATCATATTGTGAATGAGACACATGCTAGAGGTTTGTGGGAAAAGCTCGAGATATTTTATGCTTCGAAGACTAGCAATAATAAGTTGTTCCTGTTGAAAAAATTGATGAGTATTTGATACAAAGAGAGCAGTCCTATTTTTGATCATATAAATGATTTCAGGGGTCCTAGACCAGTTGCCTAGAATGAGTGTAAGATTTGATGAAGAAATACAGGGACTCTGATTGTTGAATACTTTGTCTGATTCTTGGGAAACTCTTCGGGTTTCTTTGACTAATTCTACTCCCAGTGGTGTTGTAACTATGGAATATGATAAGAGTGGTGTCTAAATAAAGAGATGAGGAGAATATCTCAAGCTTCATCTTCTTCAGCTTCGCACTCCGATATTTTGATTATGGAAGACATGGGAGAAGTAACTTCAGAGGTCAGAATGATAGAGGAAAAAGTAGAACCAAATCGAGGTCCAGGTACAGGATTGTTACATATGATCATTGCAACAAGAAGGGGCACATCAAGAAGTTCTGTTTCAAGCTTAAGAGGGAAATGAGACAAAAAAAAAGATGGCGACAGTGAAAATTGTGTTGCTACTGTTGATGATGGTCTTCTTTTTTTCAACGACGAAGATACCATTAATTGTTTTCATGATGAGGCTGGCTCATTTGTGGATTCAGGTGCCACTTCTCATGCCACACCAAAGAAGGAATACTTTTCTTTTTATACTCCAGACAACTTTGAAAAGTTAAAAATGGGCAATGATGGTGATGTTAATGTATTTGGAATTGGTACTGTTTGTTTGAAAACTAATAATGGCTTCAGGTTAGTTTTTAACAATGTCAAGCATGCTCAAGATGTCCGCCTGAATCTAATCTCTGCAGGAAAGTTTGATGATGATCGTTATTACAACATCCTTGGTGGTGGCCAGTGGAAGCTTACTAGAGCTTCAATGGTTGTGGCTCGAGGTATCAAGGCATATTACTTGTACAAAATGCATGGCTCCATGTTTATTGATTCAGTTAATTTAGTGGATATTGATTCATCAGAGTTATGACATAGAAGGTTGAGTCATATGAGTGAGAAAGGGATTGATAGTTTGGCTAAGAAGAATTTGCTTTCTAGAGTAAAGTAAGAAACATTACAGAGATGTGTTCATTGCTTGGCCGGGAAACAGAAAAGAATTTCTTTTCAGAGTCATTCGCCTTCGAGAAAGCTTGATTTACTGGAATTGGTACATTCTGATTTATGTGGTCCTTTTAAAATAAGGTCTCATAGTTGTGCACTTTACTTTGTGACTTTTATTGATGATCATTCTCGCAAACTCTGGGTATTTCCTCTGAAGTCCAAGGATCAAGTACTTGATGTGTTAAAGATTTTTTAGGCCTTGGTTGAGAGACAGACAGGGAGGAAATTAAAATGCATCCGCTCAGACAATGGTGGTGAGTATATTGGTCCTTTTGATAATTATTGTAGTTCGCAGGTTATTCGGCATCAAAAAACTCCTCCAAAGACTCCCCAGTTAAATGGTTCAGCAGAGAGGATGAATAGAACTTTAATTGAGAGGGTTAGATGTTTGCTTTCAGATACTAGGCTGCCAGACTTCTTTTAGGCAAAAACACTTAATACTGCTGCTTATGTTATCAATTTGTCTCCTACTGTTGCTTTGGATGGTGATGTCCCTGACAGAGTTTGGTTTGGTAAGAATGTTTCTTATGATCACTTGAGAGTCTTTGGGTGTAAGGATTTTGTGCATATTCCTAAGGATGAGAGGTCAAAGCTGGATGTTAAAACTAGGCAGTGTATCTTCATTGGTTATGGTCAAGATGAATTTTGTTATCGTTTTTATGATCCAGTTGAAAAGAAACTTGTTAGAAGCCGTGATGTTGTATTTTTTGAAGACCAGACAATTGAAGATTTTGACAAAGCTGAGAATGTTAATTCTCAAAGCAGTGAGAGATTAGTTGATGTTAATCCAGTTCCTGTGACTATATCCACCTGAAGAAAATCTTCAAACTGATGATAATCAAGTTAATAAAGAAGATGGTGATTATGTTCAAAATGACTAGAAATATGTTGTTGATGCTCCAGTGTAAGATGATGTGGTTGACCAGCAACCAACTACTATTGATGCTTCAAAGAGTTCTCTCAGAAGATCTACTAGAGAAAAAGTACCTTCATCTCGTTATCCTCCTATTGAGTATGTACTCTTGATTGATGGGGGAGAACCTGAAAGTTTTGGATAGGCCATGAGTAGTGATGAAAAAGAAAAGTGATTTGATGATATGAAGGATGAGATGAAATCCTTGCATGATAATCATACTTTTGATTTGGTTAAGTTACCTAAAGATAGAAACTTTTTGAAAAACAGGTGGGTTCGCAGGGTAAAATATGAAGATGGTTATCTAGTTCCACTGTACAAGGCTAGATTGGTTGTCAAGGGCTTTAATCAGAAAAATGGAGTTAATTTTGATGAAATATTTTCTCCAGTTGTGAAGATGTCATCCATTTGGGTTGTTCTGGGCTTGGCTGCAAGTCTAGATTTAGAGTTAAACAAATGGATGTTAAAACTGTTTTTCTTCATGGTGACTTAGATGAAGAAATTTATATGGAGCAGCCAGAAGGTTTTGAAGTCAAGGGAAGAGAGAATTGCATTTGAAAGTTGAAAAAGAGCTTGTATGGTTTAAAACAAGCTCCCGGGCAGTAGTACTGGAAGTTTGGTTCTTTTATTAGTCAGCAGGGCTTCAAGAAGACTTCTTCAGACCATTGTGTTTTTCTGCAAAAATTCTCTGATGATGACTTTATTATCTTATTGCTTTATGTTGATCACATGCTTGTTGTTGGTCATAATGCTTGCAGGATTCAGAAGTTGAACAAGTCTTTTTCTATGAAAGATTTAGGACCAGAAAGATAGATTCTTGGCATGCAGATTATCCATGACTGAGAGGCCAAGAAGTTGTAGCTGTAACAAGAGAAGTATATTCAGAAGGTACTTCACAGGTTCAACATGGATAAAGTTAAGGTTGTAAGTACAGCTTTAGCTATGCACTTCAAATTGAACATGAAGCAATGTCCTTCTAGTAATGATGAGAAGGAAGATATGCTTCAGATGTTGGTAGTTTGATGTATACAATAATTTGTACAAGACCAGATATTGCTCACGTTGTTGCTACTGTTAGCTATTTTCTTTCTAATCCAGGAAGAGAGAATTTGAATGCGGTGAAGTGGATAATGATATATCTTTGTGGAACTTCTAGTTTGAGTTTGTATTTTGGGACAGGGAAACCTATTCTTTGTGGTTACACTGATTCGGATATGTCAGATGATGTTGATACTCGCAAGTCAACTTCAGGATACTTGGTTACCTTTGTAGGGTGAGCTGTATCTTGGAAATCTAGGTTGAAAAAATGTGTTACTCTATCTACTACAGAAGCTGAGCTTATTGCTGCCGTTGAAGCCTGTAAAGTGTTGCTCTAGGTGAAGAGATTTTTGTGGGAACTTGGCTTTGCTCAAGAGAGGTATGTGCTTTATTGCGATAGTCAAAATGCTATTCATCTTTTCAAGAACTCTACATTTCATGGTAGGTCTAAACATATTGATGTGAGATATAATTGGATTAGAGATGTGTTGGATTCTAAGTTGCTTGAACTTGAGAAGATTCGCACCGATGATAATGGTTTGGATATGTTGACTAAAGCTCTGCCAAGAGGGAAGTTTGAAGAGTGTTGCATGATTACCGGGATAGCGATCTCCTCCACATAGTCGGGAGGGGATAATTGTTGGGTTTTTGGCGGTTTTTTCTTCCCATGTAGATAAATAAAATAGATTTTTTTGGCCTTTTTCCCTTCCTATGTGGATAAATAAAATACCTTTTGGGCCTAGCCCACTTTGACCTACAGTCCACTAATATCAAGACATATAAATATGAACTATTTTAGGTTAGAAACATAACAAGAGAGAAAACATAAGGGAGTAACCATTTTTTGAAGCCTAGTGAGAGAAAAGAGTGTTCTTTTGCTCCAGTCTGCTTCAATTAGCACTCTTTGACTCGTTAATCGTTGGATCATGCTCAAATTTTAACTGGGAGTTCTCAACATCTGGTTCTTGGAGTTTAACGATGGAGATTGGATTTGGAGGCCTGTAATGTTGATTTGGGAGGCGTGAATAGTAGCTCATTTTTGTAATGATTTCTCTCCTTTGTGGTAAATTGGATTTGGATTTGGAGTTTAACGGTGGAGATTGGATTTGGAGGCCTGTAACTTGCTTTGTGGCAAATTTAGAGAACTTTTATAACTCTTGTTGATTGATTTAGTGGAGCTTTGAGGGCCTTTGGTCCCGTAGTTTTTACTCTTCACATTGCAGAGGTTTTCCACGTAAATATTGGTGTCTCGTGTGTTTGATTATTTTTACCTTGTCATATTTGTGGTGGTTGATACACTTGTTGCATGTATACATTTGTGCTTGAATTTGTTTGTCTTTTCTTGGTTCAAATAGATTGGAAAAGTTTGACTAGGATATTATTTCGCTGCTACCTCGTCGTGCACATTGCTTGTGCTTGTTATTTTCCAAATGTACCTTTGGGCCGTTTTAGCCCAACAACTGGTATCAGAGCCAATAGTTTGGCGAGACGAGTACGAAGATGGCGAAGTGATAGCGTAGGTCCTGACTTAGTGCCTTTGCCCGTCTATGGGCCGGTTCACTACCTTTACCCATAGCTTCAAAAACGCATACACAATCTCTCCTTGGGCTTCGGTGACCGTAAATGTTCGGATCATGTGGGTGACACACAGTTAATCTCTAAATTAGTCCATAAACGGTGATTAATCATGTGAAACTTAGTTCAAGGAAGAGATTGTTGGGAGTATGTGAACAAAGTCCCACATGGAAAGTAGAAAAGAAAAACAAGCTACTTATAAGAAGTTAAGATACTTTTAATGGTGTGAGACATTTTGGAAAAAATCATGCGGGCTTGGCCCAAAGCGGACAATATATTAATAGTAGAGGAATTTACATAGAATGCAACCTTTTTCAGACTTATTTAAATAACTTACATCCACTTCTTGAAAATTACGTATAATACAACTTATTTTAAAATCATACCTTTTTAATTAAATTATATTTAATTTTTCTTCCCTAATATCTCTCTCTTAAAACTCATTTGTTGAACCTTAAAAATAGAAAATACCAATTAAAACATATCACTACATTAAATTTAAAATTACCATATTTTCTCTCTCATCAAAATAATATGTCACAAGTCTCTCTTGCGTTAAATTCTGAAACTTCTTCGCGTTTCTAATTGTTGGAATCATTCTTATCACCCAACTTGTCTTCTCCCCACAATATTATATATTGTTTGTAGGATATTGTATAATACTTATTTATTGTATACACTTTATTATAATATAAAGGTAGACTATATTAAAATTGTTCTATGTATTTTAGCAAAGTGTTAATTAATATTTGTATATTGTATAGTTATATATAATATATATACTATATATTATTGTGTACTATATATACTGTATACTATTATTATTCTTATATATAATATACAATATATACAATAGCTCTCTCTCTCTCTCTCTATATATATATATAATGTTTTGTATATTCTATACTAGCATATAATATTTGTATTATTAAAACTGTATAGATGATGAAAGGATGAAAGAATGGAGAAAAACTTTCATCCGAAATTATGCAACGTATTTTTATGGAGTTCCTATTTTTATGGAGGATGTAGTGTGTATGAGATAGTGTTATAATGGTATCCTAATGTATTTATAGAAATAATCAATAGTTAATAAATTGAAGAATTATTATGAGCTAATTATGGGATATGTTTCAAAGTAGAATTCCCCTTTATTAGGAAAGTTACCTTTTTAGAGTATAAGTTTTATATATTTGTTTTAGAATATGTTATTTTATTACAAGTTGTAGATTATGGAATATTTTTAGAATTCAAAGGTAATTATGATAATCTCCCTTAAAAGTATTTTTGGGACATTTTAGCCCAACACACCATGCAATTCAATCGTGCAGTTATTCCGTAAGATGGAATGAATTAAATTTGCAAGCGCACCTAACATACTTTGAAAATATCAAGTTGATGAATTAGAATCTTGAGGAAATCATTTAGTTGTCTATCATTATACACAATCTGATTTATATTATCCGAGTACCAATTTGAATGTTGTTGAGTAAGTCTACACTTTGGAATCTGATTGTGATGGCTAGGTTTCGTGAAAATGATACGCAACCAAATAGGTTGTAATAAATGTAAGAAAAAGGAAATTTAACTTCTCACAACTGAAGTTATAACAAACTATTTGCATGTTCTTTTCGAGTCTGATGTAAATTACAGCATACGTGATGTTCTATACTTATTTTGCAGTTTGCACAAAGGGAACGAATACTTTCTTGAACATGGTTTTCAAGTTCCACCAATAATAATAATAGGAGCAACCACCCGAGAGATGCCCTATTTTTGTTCTAATATTTTTTTATCTTTTCTCATCATCTACAGTTTTCTCTTTAAAACTTGATTGTACAAGATCACGTACATTGGATCTGAATCTTAGCCTTTTTGAATTATTGAATTTTAAATTTATAATTTTTATATATTAAATGAACTCTTCCCAAACAAATACATGATTTAGATCAAAGTTATTTGGTCTCTGCCAAATTCATGTCGCCCTTGTTTGATAGTCATCGACTTTGCACAAACTACATATTAATTTGAGGATGTTTTGAACCTAATTAACTAAGAAGTATCAAAATATTCGAATAGGTGGACGGCGTAAAAGCGACCACTATGTTAAACAAACCAATTTACAATGTCTTAATCACTAATATTCGTCAACTAATATCCACAGTGTCTTAATCACTGATATTCGTCAATCTGGCCACTTGGATTAGTTAGGATCTAGCTCGACTAATGATATCTCGATTCCTTGCATATTCAATCATCTTTGACTTAAGCCTACACTATGGTTTCTTTATTGTTTATTTGAGTTGTACTAGAGTGGTGTTATCAATTCTTACTCGTATGAATTAACTAAATTTGTCTCTTATTTCTGTCCTAAGTCATATACAAGAAATGCTAATTCCATCCGTTTGAATCCCTATGACATAGTTTGATTTGATTGAATTTGAAATTTTAAGAAACAAAAGATAATTTTTGTGACTCATAATTTAGACATGTGTTATGAGACTTTTCTCATGAAGTTTTTAGAAACAAATGATAATTTTTGCAACTCATAATTTAGACGTTTTATAAAAAATACTAACTCCATTCGGTTCAATATTTATGTGTTATTCCTATAAAACTTTTGGACTTATATTTTTAAATATGAAGGTTCAATATTTATGTGTTATTCCTATAAAACTTTTGGACTTATATTTGTAAATATTTCATAATATTTGTATCGGTATAATTCTTTTGTCACTTTGGATGAAAGGGAAGTTTAAGTAAATTTCTTTTTGCAAATTTAGAAAGTTATAATATTCTTTTTAAAACGGCCAAAAAGAAAAATAAGCTATTGATTATAAGCCTAAACCAAAAGAATTCTTTGACTAGTAGGAAGCCATTTTTAAGTTAGGCGACAAAATTCAAAGACAACGTGGGCATATCTGCCAACTGGCGGCTACAGTACCTGTACCACAGTTGAAACACAGGTACATATATGTTCTCTTCTCGCATACACAAATACACATATTCTCATGTAAACATTGCATCTTTTTTAAAATTCAGGCAATGGAGAATTTTATTGATTGGGAAGAAGAATCCTACCCACAATATGAAGATTTCATTGTGCTTCCTTTGTTTGCCCTTTTCTTTCCCACTGTCAGATATTTTCTCGATAAATTCTTATTTGAGGTATGTACTTCTTTCAATGTTGTCATTTTTTCTCCTTGATAGTAATTTCTTTGAATGTTCTAGGTTGGTCGTGTACAAATGAAGTTTGGAAATTAAAAAGAGGTTTCTTGATCCTAATAGCACCTAGGAACCTAAAAGCACGTACTTATTTTGAAAAAAATGTTTTTATTTTTTGAGAGTTGATGTGTTTGGCAAGCTTTTTAGGCAAAACAATTATTGCTTGCTTTTGAGAAAGTTGAAAAAAAGTTGCTTTTTATCTTTTGGAAGACAAGCACAAATTACCACTCTAATATTCACTCTAATATTGGCAAAAGTGTTTTCAAGTTTATTAGTCAAACACAAACCGATAACTACTATCCGAAAAGTATTATTTTCAAAAAGTATTTTTGACAAAACACATTTTTCGAAATAAATAGGGAAGTTTGGCCAAATATGCTATACATGTCCTTTTTCTCAACATATTTAGTAATTGTTTTACGGGTTTTGTTTGTTGTGGTGATTCTGGAGTGGTTGGATCTGAAATTTAACTTACTCGATTTCTATGTTCGTCATTGGACATTTGACCGAGGTTACCTCAAGTAAAAACTTATGCGCATATAGTGTTTACACCAAACCAAACTATTTAATATTAGAAGTTAAAAATTGAAGTAAAGTTAAGTGATAAATGTGGGTTAAGGAAAACACATTTTTCCTTTTTTGATTTGATGTAAGCACTCGGTTTTTGGCTTGTTTCTTTTCTTTTCTCTTTTCTAATAATTCTTACATTAGGTCTGATGTTATAGTTTGTTTAGAGATATGTATATCAGTAGAGAATGTAGAGCATCTATACTTGTAAGTATCATATAGCCGATTCCAACTTGTTTGATGACACCTTACAATGACTGAAGGACTATATATTTTGGTAGAAACAGAGGCAAATATGTTCATGAGAAAAACGGCCTAACTCTGGAAATTCTTTATGTATCATGTTCATATTCTAAAATTCCTAAAGAGTTTGACTACTAAAATATGATTGAACTCATAGCCGTGCGAAAATGTAACATGGTGGCCTTCATGCTTAAGTTTTAAGTAAAGGATATGCAGAATAATCTGAGTCCACCCTGCTGCACAAGAATTCATTTGTTGCTCTAAGTCTGTATTCCTACACTGTCTTACACTTCTTTGATGATAATTTCCTTAATATAGAATGGTTGTACATGTTGCAGAAAGTGGCTAGAAGATTAATATTTGGAAAAAGAAAGTTGGTGCTGGAAAATGAGACAGATAGATGGAGAAAAAGGTTACGGAAATTCAAAGAATCAGCATGGAAATGTATGTATTTTCTATCAGCAGAAGTTTTCGCACTTTCAGTGACCTATAACGAGCCTTGGTTGAAAACAACCAGATACTATTGGGTAGGGCCTGGAGATCAGGTCTGGCCTGAGCAGAAATATAAGTAAGATGTTTCTGTTCTGTTGAGCTTTTAACTGGTTCGTGTATCTTTTTCTTTTGTGAGGTGGAGAGATGGGTAGTTGGAGTTGTGATTACTTAAGAAATTATTTGTCAAAAGTTTACTGATTTTGTGACAGGTAAGAAATTCCTACGGTTTTCAGGGAAACAATTGTGATTCTTTGCTTTACAAAATCTATTTATTGTTGTCATTTATTCTGATATATCATAAGATTTTCTTGCGCTATTGGCTAATTCGATTTCCATGCTTTGATTGCATCTTTTTTGTTCACGCTAAGTGATTATTTGAGTGACTGTCTTGTGTAAATTTAGGTCAAAGCTAAAGGCACTTTATATGTATGCCGGTGGATTTTATGCATATTCGATATTTGCACTTATATTCTGGGAAACAAGACGATCGGACTTTGGGGTTTCAATGAGTCATCATGTTGCTACAGCAGTTCTTATTGTCTTGTCCTATATTTTCAGGTGTGTTTTTGTGGAGGTGAGCTTAAGACATTGCATTTCTTGACCAACTACTTTCGCATAAAAATCTGAGAGAGGTTGATAGCTCTTTTGAACTAACAACTTTTTCAATCAAGTAAAGTTGACTTTCCTTTACCTTGATGACTAAAGTTTAAATAATTCTTTCGACAACAATCTAGTGATGTTATCTAAGCTGTAGGAACTTCCCAGGAACCTGTAGCATGCCTTAGTTGAATAATTCAATTAGGACGTGCAACCTAAGTAATTTAAGAATTATTGCAATTCCCTAGAGGTAACAATGAGCCTGGAGTTCTATTAGCTTTTTTCACCTTTGTGCAGGTTTGCAAGAGTTGGCTCAGTTGTTTTAGCGCTTCATGATGCCAGTGATATATTCCTGGAAATAGGGAAAATGTCCAAATACAGTGGTGCTGAAGGTCTTGCCAGTTTTTCATTTGTCCTTTTTGCTTTGTCTTGGATTGTACTTCGCCTCACATACTTCCCTTTCTGGGTTCTTTGGAGTACAAGGTGAGTATTTGATGATAACAGTAAGGCATTCAGTAGGTGAAAGGGGACAAAACTGATCGTAAATGAAAATATACTTTTCGCTAATAATTGTTGGGAAGTTTGACTTAGGATTGGTCTAATCTTTGGTGGATCCAGAATGGTTATTGAAATACTGCTTTGCTGCATATCATATCCCTCATTTCTTCATCAACCTTCTTTCACTGTCTAGAAGCACAGTGTCATGTAGTCCTCATTGAATAAAGTTAAAATGTACATTGTCTTGTTGATAAGAAACAAATAGCTCCAGTAAAGATACTTGTGTTTGCTTCTATACATCAACTATTTTCTCTAATTCACTTTCCATGTCCTTGTCATGTGGGTGTTGTTGAGCGAATTATGCTGAGAATTAACAGCCATTTTGTTTTCCTAATGGAAGTCCTCTCTCTTAACGATTGCATTGTAGCCTTTTTTATTCTTTTTGGAGACTTCACTTACGAGAAAAAGTTGTTTATGAGAATTTTTTGGAAATCCTTTTTTTTTTGTTTTCTCTACACAGTTACGAAGTTATCCAGACCTTGGATAAGGAGAAGCACAAAGTTGAAGGACCGATCTACTACTACGTATTCAATTCACTTCTATACTGCTTGCTGGTTCTTCATATATATTGGTGGGTGTTGATATACCGGATGCTTGTTAAACAAATCCAGTCTAGGGGCCAACTAAGTGAGGATGTTAGATCTGGTAAGCTAAAAAGGCGACATACTTATCTTGTCTAACGTCTTGATATGACATCTATGGTGGCAATTTCAGTTGTTATGAAATGAAGCATCATATGCTTGAAGTCTAATTTTACAGCTTGTATGATAAAATTGCCTGTGTAGAGTAATGCCTTTTCCTAATGTATTCACTCCATTGCTCTTTAAGGGATAGAAACAGTTACTACTTATCTAAGTTCAATGCCACCCATAAGGTTGTTATGGAATACGATTGTGATTATTGCACGCTTCAATCACCAAGTTTCTCTTTGGAGTGGAAAAAAAGATTGACAACCTTACTGACTTCTGTTTGAATGGTTTCCGTCATGGCAACCAGAGCTGAATCCTTTGTTTGTTAACTAAATTAATCAATTAATCCTAACCATGATGATAAATGTGCTTTAGCATATTAATCTGCTCACAATCACATTACTTGGTTTAAATTGTTAAAACATATACGATGTGATCTAAGACGCTCTCTATCACTATGTTAATTGACATATGATAACTTGGATTTTGTCAATAGCGTCATATAGCTTCTAATGTATAGCTATATTTGCTTCCATATGTTATAGCTCCTGTTTTAAATTTAATATCTTATTGGTCGTTCATCATGTTCTATTTTATGCAGATTCTGAAGAGGAAGATGGCCATGAACATTGACCATGCGAGAAGTGTTTTATCTCCTATGTGAAGGTACTTGATAGATCTTCATAGATTTGGATGCTAATGGTAAGACGATAATGTAAAGAATAGTCATCTGCATTTATATGTTTTTATTCAAGCTTCTTTACCTACAGAATAGGCTCACATAAATTATTCATGTTCCTCCCTGCTGGAAAACAAAATATTAAAGAAGTTCCTGCTGTATCTAAAACAGAATCACCATTCACTCATTTAAGAAATCCGCTCTTGTTTCTGTATAGTCCACATACCATATGTTTGTTATTTAACTTGTATTTTGTAAAGTTTCTTCGCCCCTTTTCGCTTGCCCTTAGAAGATAAGAATACTACTCATCTACCTGTTCTTATTCTTCTTGTTTTTTTCCTTTGTACAGCAAGGAAACAACAAAGATTCACATGAACCTGATAAGCGTTGAATCTTTGACTCGAAAAAACATGTAATAATTTACCTGGTGCCTATAATGGTAGGAGGTAGCAAGTACCGGGTGGAATAGTTGAGGTACGCTCAAGCTAGCCCCGACATCATCGTTATAAAAAAACCTGCGATTAGTTGAGGTAGGTTGAAGGCATTGCTCATTTACAGGAGACTGATTGATCATTGCAAGTTGATATGTCCACCCTTTTGAGATCATTGATGCTTGCTTAAGGTTATCTCTTTTTCCTCTTTTTTCACTAAGAATGTGTGCATAATGATGTGGAATTTGTAATGTAGAAGATTTGAAACTGCTATCAGCAGTTTAGATTTGGCCCAGAGAAGTCGATGTAAACTGATTTCATATTGACTTTCGACAGTAGTTTCCAGTTATCCATGAAGATGTCTAATTTTGTTCTTAATGATTTTAGCTAAATTTGGATGTGCAATTCCCATTTTCGTCATTTATATTAATTTTATTTGAAAATGTTATTTTTTCGATCAACTTTTGTGCACCTCAGTTATTTCACCGAATACTTGCATTCTTCCACCACACCTCGCATTTTCTAATGGATACTTGGATTTTCCTACAAGCACGGGTGCAGAGAAGCGTTGAAATTAATACATGAGGAATCAGAAGAAAACAAAAATGAAACCATTTCATATCTTGAGCCAACTCAATCTCCCGTCCATAATCTCCGAGGGGACCAGAGACACATGTAGGACATGTTTTCGGGATTCAACTTAACTCATTATTTTATGCTCAGACTGTGTATACATGAAAAAGAAAAAAAAAAGAATGTATACATATAACGAGAGCATTTCTCATTCAAAACTCAATAACTTTAAATTTTGGATTCACTTTTATGAGCAGTTTGGGGAGGAGGCTAGTCCTCATTTTGACCTAATCAATTGTAAGATGACCTTTTATGCATCCAGTCGCCAAAGCAAATGGCACTCTTCCAGATATTACAGTAAATTGCTTTAGATTTAAAATATTGAATTCCTAAACTCAGAATGACAATTTTAGGGAATACTTAAATTTTTCTAGTTGCAAAATTCTCAACCTTTTAGCAAACTTTGGATGAGGGCAAATAATTCTCTAAAGAAAGCTATAATTTTCCGCATCAAAGCCTTCTGAGTTTTCATATTTCTTTGATTCATTTTCTTCTTTTTATCAACCATCTTTCCCAATAAATATTGTCCAACATAAGATAATTTTTCAATTATTACTTTTAATAGTTTCTTTTCTAATATAATACACAAATCAAATGTTGAATCTTAAATTTCATATTCAGAGTCAAACAAATATCTACATTCTCCAACCCACAAAATTTTTGGTGCATCGATGGATTTTGGGAATAATTAATTTTTATCTTGTGATTCAAGATTATGACTGTATGATTAAATGATCTTTCTCATAATTTCTAGAGAATGAAAATCTGGCAAATTGTGAGGAAAACAAGTATTCTTGTCCGTAAAGGAAACCCATAGAAAGAATAACATGTTAATTGATCTTTTATTACCCTTGAAGAAATTGCAATGTCTAAGTTGATCAAGCTCACATGCCAAATAACAGAGTTGGAAGTCTTTTAGCTTCGAATCAGGACAAGCGAGTCATTTAGCCAAAAATATTGAATTAGATGGTACAAACTAGAACCCAAGAAAGAAACAATTAAAACAGATTAAATATATATATCTTTTTACCAACAAAAACCAGATCAAGAAAATATTAATATTTTTTTGGTTCAAACACCCTATGTTAAGTGGTTGATTATCTTATCTTGTTATAGGGATTGAATCATCAAATAAATAACTTAAATGTTATTAAAGGAGTTGGGAACTATATTATCCTTAATAAGATGTATCCATTTCCTAGTCAATTAGCCCAAGAAAACTAAGAAGTAACATTAATTAATTAGTACTTACAATATTGAAGCATCATTAGAACACCTTTCAAGACACACTTCAGACGTTGGGTCCCCCATGAACCATATTGGAGAGCCTTCTTATGGGCAAAGCGAATTTAAAATATAAGATAATTGCGATATTACAACAACAACAACAACAACCCAGTATAATCCCATTAGTGGGGTCTGGGGAGGGTAGTGTGTACGCAGACCTTACCCCTACCCTGGGGTAGAGAGGCTGTTTCCAAATGACCCTCGGCATCCTTCCCTCCAAGAACTCCCCACCTTGCTCTTGGGGTGACTCGAACTCACAACCTCTTGGTTGGAAGTGGAGGGTGCTTACCATCAGAGCAACCCACCTTGTCTAAAGATAATTGCGATATTCGAATGGACAAAATCCACCACCGCCTTCTTGGTCACAGACTTGAAAGTTACGGCGTCGACCCACTTGGTAAAATAATCAATGTAGATTTTACTCACAGAATTTGACATTATCTATGTGACTCGGACCGCGATGAAAGCCCAAGCCCTAGCCGATCACTTGGCCGAGAATCCGGTGGACTCACCATCGGGTTCCTCCTCAACCATATTGCAATAGGCATGCTGATCACGGATTTGGATATGCAGAGGGTCGACATAAGTCTTATCCGGATGGTGTAACATTGATGCCAGAGTAGCCAAGGCGTCGGCAATCTCATTATGAATCCTGGGAATATGCCTGAATTCGATCAGAATATGTGACTCATTATATATCATATATAGCTCGAGTTAAAAGTACTGATTTCAGTTAAACACTAGAGCATATGCCTTAAGCACCGGGAGAATGGAAAAAGTTTGGGTGTCGGGATGGTAACGGGTTGGTCTCAAACCTTAGATTGTGACAGATGAAACTAAAAAACGTTTTCCATCGAAAAAAATAATAAGGAAATTAAAAGTAACCAAAGAAATTCCCTAAAGGTGCATCCCCTAGTCCAAGAAATTTTTTATTTCCATATTTGGTCTTCATTAAAAAGTTTAACATTCGTAAATGAATTCTCAGCAAAAGTTGAAGGGATCAAACATTGGCTTGTTATTAGAAAAGACAATGGGTTTGGTCGCTTGCCAAAACTATGCGTATAAAACTCTTTCAGGCAAAGCCACAACAAGCCTTTGATTTAAATTTCATTTTATTTGGAAATTTTGGTTTGAGACATTCCCAACCACTCTAATATTAGTTACATCTTCTCTTGACGACTTGCATTCTGACAAGTTATACTAAAATCACATAGGAATTAACCAGACATGTGACTAGGAAAATGACGTCCAATTCTCCAAATTCTTAAGATAACTTCTTTCTTCTCTACTATATAACTCAGTCTTAATCATCTTTGTTTTTTAATCTTTTTCTTTACGACAAACTAGCCTCTGAAAGCACTAGCAAAGCAAGAAATTAGCTAAAAGAAATGGCTTCTAATTATTCTATTAACTCGAGAATTCTGAAATTGGAATGCGTGGTTTTGGTACTTGCACATTCTTTACTAGCAGATTGCTTGGAATTAGTGATCCACACTTAATTCTGGATTACTACAAATCAACTTGTCCTTTTGTGCTTGAAATTGTGAGGAAAGAAATGGAATATGCCTGTCTTTCTGATCCTCGTAATGCTGCTTTGATTTTGAGATTATTGTATACGGTCGAAATAGATTTCGGCCTCCGTACGTTTGTTTGAGTTCGAATGGTAAGCGATCGAAGTGAAAGCTCAAGACGAGTTCCGAGGATAGTACAAACAAGCCTCGAGCTCCAAGACCGATCGATGAATCGGCTCGGTATCATTATCAAGCCCATGACCAAATCGAACCGCAAGGCAAAGAGAAGGTTGTCGGAGATACACAGAACGATTGACACTCACCCCGAATGTCGAACTCGAACTCAAGGCCGAGGGCTCGACTCAATACCGAGCTCGAGCCAGTATCGAGCTCGCAGACAGGAGCCGTTGCAACCGCACTAGGGGAGAGAATCTTGGCAGTAATCGAGGAAGAGACAATTCATCATGGGTTCTTTACTATATATTTTTTTATTATAAATAAAGTACGATCCCTCTACTATAAAGGGGGATCCTTCTAAGCACAAGCGGGCCCACACATTGTAAGAAAAGACTACTTCTATTTATTGATGAATAAATCTCTTAAGCTTGTTTTACTCAGCATACTCACTCTTCTAGTTCAATAATTTGTATCCCATTTCTATAGTCAAGAATCTAAATATTTCCACTTCTACGTACGATTTATGTCAAGCTATATCACATATCCTTAGAACTACTTATAAATTCAATTATATCCGATTTTCCAAGTAAACAGTTTGGCGCCCACCGTGGGGCTAAGGATAACAATAGTTGTTTGATACAAATCCGCAATACGCAGCAGTTTACAACTCCGGATCAGCAATGGCAAACCCTCGATTCATGGCTTTACCTATCGACCACGAAGCCGGCCTTCAGGATGAAACCAACAACTTGATACCCAGGGTCGGAAGGCCACTTAACGATGTCACTGAAGCTCGAATCGAAGTACCTGAAATCCGAGTCGAAGTACCACTAGATGTCAACTCACAAGTGGCTATTGAGGTGAACCAACGTTCCGAACCGAAAAAAAACATTCAGGGCGGTACTCAATCCGTAGCTCGAGATGCCCATAACGTGGAGGAGATCGGAGTTAACTTACGGATGATTTTCGAGATGTTACAAGCCCAACAAATAGTGATAGCTCAGTTGCAGAGCCAAACTCAGGTACAAAGCAGGCCGGAGCTCGATCCGCTTCGGGAAATCACCCACAGAACGGAGCCAGCCATAGTGAAGTCAAACGAGCAAGAATCAGGGACTACACCCGAAATTACTAAATTGCTTGAGAAACTCACAAAACGAGTCGAAGCCAACGATAAAAAAGTAGAAACATATAATTCCAGGGTCGATCATATTCCGGGAGCTCCACCAATGATAAAAGGGCTGGATTCGAAGAAATTCATCCAAAAGCCTTTTCCCTCGAGTGCAGCCCCAAAACCAATCCCCAAAATATTCGGTATGCCTAAAATTCCTAAATATAATGGTATCCGATCCCAACGAACATGTCACCTCTTACACGTGTGCCATCAAGGGTAACGATTTGGAAGACGACGAGATCGAATTCGTGTTATTGAAAAAATTCGGAGAGACCCTCTCGAAGGGAGTGATGATTTGGTATCATAATTTTCCCCCAAATTCCATCGAGTCTTTTGCCATGTTAGCAGATTCGTTTGTAAAGGCACATGCTGGTGCCATAAAGGTTGCAACAAGGAAATCGGACCTCTTCAAAGTAAAACAAAGCGGTAATGAAATGCGAAGGGAGTTCGTGTCCCGATTTCAAATATAACGCATGGAATTGCCACCGGTCAAAGACGAATGGGCCGTCCAAGTTTTCACCCAAGGGTTGAACGAGCAAAGTTCAATAGCAGCACGTCGGCTGAAGCAAAATTTGATCGAGTATCCAGCAATAACTTGGGCTGATGTACACAACCGATATCAGTCAAAAATCAGGATCGAAGACGACCAGTTAGGAGCTCCTTCCGGATCCATGCACCAGAACAGGGCAGCTATTAAAAACCAGAGGGATATCGACAGAGAACGAAGGTCGAACAGAGGCCGATATTAACCGTACGTCACAGATCGAATGAATAACGGCTCAGCGCGCAATTTCGCTCGAAACATTCTAAGGAGTGATCGAGGACAAAATTCTCGGGGGCTTATGAGCAAGAGTGGCTTCGCTAAATATGGCGATCCTATAGAGGCACCTCGGCTATCGGAGTACAATTTCAGCGTCGACGCATCGGGAATTGTATCGGCGATCGAAAGAATCAAAGTTACTAGGTGGCCCAGACCCATGTAAACCGACCCTTCCAAAGAAACCCGAATTCGATGTGCAAATATCATGGCACGCATGGCCACAGGACCGAGGATCGCAGACAATTAAGAGAAGAGGTAGCCCGCCTATTCGATGAGGGCTACCTTTGAGAGTTCTTCAGTGACCGAGCCAAGAATCACTTCAGAGAAAGGGACGCCAGCAAAAAGGATAAACAAGAGAAACCTCTGCATATCATTCATATGATCATCGGTGGGGTCGATACTCCACAGGGACCCGTGCTCAAGTACGGCAAGATACCGTCCACAGGGAAAAAATGAACTCGAGGTTATGTACCCGAGGGCACTTTATCATTCAGAATTGAAGAAGCCGAGGGCATCTCTCAACCTCACAACGACGCTCTGGTAATTTCTATCCTATTAAATAAAGCTCAAATTAAGCGTGTTTTAGTGGATCCAGGTAGCTCTGCGAATATCATCCGATCTTAGGTAGTGGAGCAGCTCGGTTTGCAGAATCAAGTCGTGCCCGCAGCTCGGGTCTTGAACGGTTTCAATATGGCCAGTGAAATAACTAAAGGGTAGATTACTCTACCAATGAATGTAGCTGGAACCATCCAAAATACCAAATTCCACGTAATCGAAGGGGATATGAGGTACAATGCCCTACTCAGAAGACCTTGGATCCACAATATGAAGGTAGTGCCTTCGACGCTCCACCAAGTAATGAAATTTCCTATGTCGGACGGCGTGAAAACAGTATACGGGGAGCAACATGCTGCGAAGAAAATGTTTGCGGCCGATGAGGTAACACCGATACCAATGCTATTGGTCTCGGAAATATCAAGCACTAAAGATAGATGAGAAACCAAATAGCAATCACAGCCACCAGTCTTGATCGAACCGGTGGAATAGGAAATAGAGGATGACGAGGAAGAGTTTCTGACACCTCGAGCTTTCATCATCCCCGACGACTCCGACGCCACCAAATACACGATCGAATAACTGGAGCAGGTTATATTAATCGAATATCTGCCCGAGAGAAAGGTATACCTGGGAACGGGATTGACCCCCGAACTCAGGGAAAAACTCATTTAATTTCTTATCGATAACATAGACTGTTTTGCTTGGTCCTATTTAGACATGGCAGGGATCCAACCGTCGATAACAACGCACCAGCTGAGCTTGGACCCTAGGTTCAAACTGGTGAAGCAAAAAAGAAGACCTCAGTCCGAGGTAAAACACACATTTGTAAAGGAAGAGGTAACTAAACTTCTCAAAATATGGTTAATTAGGGAAGTAAAATATCCCGAGTGGTTAGCCAACGTAGTTGTAGTCCCTAAAAAGGGGAACAAACTTAGAATGTGCATAGATTATAAAGATCTAAACAAATCATGCCCCAAAGATTCTTTTCCACTGCCTAGCATCGATCGCATGATCGATGCCACAGCTGGCCACGAGATCCTTACTTTTCTCGACGCCTACTCCGGGTAGAATAAAATTTGAATGAACCCGGAGGACCAGGAAAAGACTTCATTTATCACCAAGTACGGAACCTATTGCTATAATGTAATGCCATTCGGGCTAAAAAATGTAGGAGCTACTTACCAACGCCTAGTGAATAAAATATTCGAAGAACAAATAGGTAAGTCGATGGAAGTTTACATTGATGACGTGTTAGTTAAGTCCCTGTGCACAGAGGACCATTTGAATCATTTATAGGAAACGTTCAAGATCTTAAGGAAATACAACATGAAGCTCAACCCCGAGAAATGTGCTTTCGGGGTTGGATCGGGCAAGTTCCTCGGTTTCATGGTATCGAATCGGGGAATTGAGATCAACCCCGTCAAAATTAAGGCCATCGAAGACATCACCGTTGTGGATAGCATGAAAGCAGTGCAAAGGCTGACCGGGCGGATAGCTACCTTAGGCTGATTCATTTCGAGGTCATCAGATCGAAGCCACAAATTCTTCTCTCTACTCAAAAGGAAGAAGGATTTCGCCTGGACCCCGGAATGCCAACATGCACTAGAACAATTGAAGCGGTATCTATCGAGCCCACCACTACTTCACACTCCGTGGACGAATGAGAAGTTGTACTTATACTTTGCGGTATCGGAAATCGTGCTAAGTGGCATCCTAATTCGAGAAGAGCAAGATACACAGTTTCTTGTTTATTATGTAAGTCGGACCTTAGGGGAAGCAGAAGATAGATACCCTCACTTAGAGAAATTAGCACTTGCACTAATAAGCGCCTCTAGAAAATTAAGACCATACTTTTTAATGTCACCCCATATGCGTTTTGACCACTTACCCACTTTGCAATATTTTACACAAGCCCAAACTATCGGGTCGATTGGCCAAATGGGCTGTCGAACTCAGTGGGTATGATATCGAATATCAACCCCGTACGACCATCAAGTCCCAAATTTTAGCGGACTTCGTGGCCGATTTCACGCCAACCCTCGTACCCGAAGTTGAAAAGGAACTATTGTTAAAATCGGGTACGTCATTGAGGGTTTGGACCCTCTACACAGATGGTGCTTCAAATGTGAAGGGGTCCGGGCTTGGCATCATACTAAAACCTCCCACATGTGGAATTATTAGACAATCCATCAAAACCACTAGACTAACTAACAATGAGGCCGAGTACGAGGCCATGATTGCAGGTCTCGAGCTAGCTAAAAGCCTGGGAGCAGAAGTCATTGAAGCCAAATGTGACTCTTTACTAGTGGTGAACCAAGTAAACAAAACTTTCGAGGTTCGAGAAAATAGGATGCAAAGGTATTTTGACAAATTACAGGTACCTCTACACCGTTTCAAAAAATGTACCCTGCAACATGTGCCTCGAGAACAAAACTGTGAGGCCGACGCACTCGCAAATTTGGGGTTGTCGGTCGAGGAAGATAAGATCAACTCGAGGACTGTCGTTCAACTCTCGAAATCTGTAATCGAGGATGCATATGCCGAAATAAATTCCACGAGCTTAACCTGGGATTGGAGGAATAATCATATTGAATATTTAAAGAACGGAAAACTCCCATCGAACCCCAAATAATTGAGGGTTCTACGAACCAAGGCTGCTCGATTCACGCTGGTTGAAGATGGAACATTATACAGAAGGATGTTCGACGGACCACTGGTGGTATGTTTGGGACCAGGAGACACCGATTATGTTTTACGAGAGGTCCATGAAGGCACTTGTGGAAACCACTCCAGTGCCGAACCATTAATTCGCAAAATCATCAGAGCAGGGTACTACTGGGATAGCATGGAGAAGTATACTAAGGAGTTCGTTCGAAAATATGATAAATGTCAAAGGTTTGCACCGATGATCCATCAACCCGGAGAGCAGCTTCATTCCGTCATTTCTCTATGGCCATTTATGAAATGGGGAATGGATATCGTCGACCCTCTACCATCGGCCCCAGGTAAAGCTAAATTTATTTTGTTTATGAATGACTATTTCTCTAAATGGGTTGAAGCATAGGCGTTCAAAAAAGTGAGAGAAAAAAAGGTTATATATTTCATCTGGGACCATATCGTGTGTCGATTTGGGATATCAGCAGAAATTACATGCGACAATGGTAGACAGTTTATCGGCGGTAAAGTGACGAAATTCCTCGAAGACCATAAAATAAAAAGAATATTGTCTACACCATATCATCCTAGCGGGAATGGATAGGCCGAATCAACGAACAAGATTATCATCCAAAACATAAAGAAAAGATGGAACGAAGCTAAAGGAAAGTGGAGAGAAATTTTGTCCGAAGTCCTTTGGGCATATCAGACAACATCTAAATCCAGTATAGGAGCAACCCCATTTTCCCTAGTGTATGGATCTGAAGCTTTAATTTCGGTCGAAGGGGAACCAAGCACAAGGTTCCAACATACATCGGAAGAATCGAACTACGAGGCAATGAATACTAGCCTCGAATTATTAGATGAAAAATGAGAGGCGGCACTGGTTCGAATGGCTGCACAAAAACAACGAATCGAAAAGTACTACAACAGAAGAACCAACCTCCGCCATTTCAAGGCCGGGGACTTGGTCCTAAGGAAGGTCACTGTCAACACTCGAGATCCTAATGAAGGGAAGCTCGACCCAAATTGGGAAGGACCCTATCAAGTCCTCGATATAGTCGGGAAAGGGTCTTATAAACTTGGAGCAATGGATGGAAAATCATTACCAAACAATTGGAACATATCGCTTCTCAAACGATATTACTGTTAAGGTATGATTTTCTCCTCTATCGTCTATATACGTATATTAGACACTAACTCATTGCAGGAATTCGACGAAGTTCTTTAAGACCTCTAGTTTCAAAGCACGCATTGTACTTTGTTTCCTTTAAGTTCGACTTTTATCCCAAATGGATTTTTCCAGTAAGGTTTTTAATGAGACAACAACTATGTGCTACCCGGGGACAAATCAATAGTATCCGAGGCTCCTTCATAATCAACCTCGAATACTGGGGGGATACCAAGCGAATAAATCAAGTTCGGCACAAGAAAGTCGCTCCATATCAAATTCATGACAAACAGGGTCTCGATAGAGAAAAGTGTAAGGGCCAAATGGTCAAAACGAACCATGCCCACGTAGTTTTGCTCGAATTCTCACACAAGATACAAACAAATGTGTAATGACTTATAAAGGAGAACTTCTTTTTCATATATCTCATACTTTGAAAAGATTTTCCTGCTTTATGATTCAAACAGGCTTAAAGGCCAACCACCATCAAAGGGATTTTTGATACAAGCGATCATAAAAAGCCTACGGGCTACGATATTCTGCGTTCGAGTTCGAAACAATCACTCACTCAATTATTAAAGCCTAAGGGCTATCTTACTTCAAGTTCGAGCAATCACTCACTCGGTCATAAAAAACCTACGGGCTAAGATATTCTGAGTTCGAGTTCGAAACAATCACTCACTCAATTAGTAAAGCCTAAGGGCTATCTTACTTCGAGTTCGAGCAATCACTCACTCGGTCATAAAAAGCCTACGGGCTAATATATTCTGAGTTCGAGTTCGAAACAATCACTCATTCAATTATTAAATCCTAAGGGCTATCTTAGTTCGAGTTCGAGCAATCACTCACTCGGTCATAAAAAGCCTACGGGCTAAGATATTCTGAGTTCGAGTTCGAAACAATCACTCACTCAATTATTAAAGCCTAAGGGCTATCTTATTTGAGTTTGAGCAATCACTCACTCAGTCATAAAAAGCCTAAAGGCTATCTTACTTTGAGTTCGAGCAATCACTCACCCGGTCATAAAAAGCCTACGGGCTAAGATATTCTGAGTTTGAGTTTGAAATAATCACTTACTCAATTATTAAAGCCTAAGGGCTATCTTACTTCGAGTTCGAGCAATCACTCACTCGGTCATAAAAAGCCTAAAGGCTATCTTACTTCGAGTTCGAGCAATCACTCACTCAATTATTAAAAACTAAGGGTTATCTTACTTCAAGTTCGAACGTTCACTCGACTACTAAGCCTGTGGGATACTTTTATTTTTCGAGTTCGGGAAAGCGCCCACTCGACCACTAAGCCCGTGGGCTACTTTTATTTCGAGCTCGAGCGAACACTCACTCGGTCATAAATGCTACGAAGGCCAAATTCGATGAAATCACCTAAATCCTCATGAAAACATCCGCAAGGCATGAATGAAATCTTCACGAAGCAAGTCAGTAAAAGAAAAAGATATTTGTATAGATATACAAGGATAGTTTACGTAAATAAATGCAAAATAGAAGAAGCTAAGGGCTAAGCTTCTGGGTTATCATCGAGAGAGGTCTCTTCTCCACCGGGCTCCCCCCATCTTCGGACCTGCTCTTGCTACCATCATCATCATCGCCATCAGAAGCCAAGGCTTCAGCTTCGAGTTCTTTAGCCCTTTTTATCTCTTCAACAAGGTCGAAACCTCGAGCGTGTATCTCTTCGAGGGTCTCCCTCCGAGACCGACACTTAGCAAGTTCGGCAACCCAATGTGCTCAAGTGTCGGTAGTATCCGCTGCCTCTCTTTCCTCTATTTGAGCAGCCTCGGCATCGGCCCAATACACGACAATGGACTTGCCAGCCATGACTTGCGACGACTCAACCTCTGACTTGGCCTCAGCAAGCCGTGTTTCAAGCTCCTCGATCCTCTTAGCCTGAGCCGAACCCTTTTTCTTGACCCTTCGAAGCTGAACATCGACCGATAATAATTTGGTCAAGATGGTTTCTCTTTCTGCAGCCAGGCGGTCGATAGTCTCTTTCCAATGGTCACATTCGGCCTTGATTTGATCGACTTCTTCCCGAAGCAACCCGATCTTTTCAACCTTTTGCTGCAGCTAGGATAATAAAGGGTTAGCTTCCACAGTTGGGTCAAACCCATACTCTAATAGAACGAGGCTCACCTGCTTATCTAGTTCGGCCTCTTCTTCACGAGCCTTAGCCAAATCTGCTTGGAGGTCCTTTATAGCCTTATCCTTTTGGCTGCAAAGAAGCCGCAAGGCATCTCTCTCCCCCGAGACCTTCTGAAGCTCGTCCTCACACTGGCTGAGGTTGACTCGAAACCAGCTAATGGCCTACACAGTAGGAAAAAAATACAAGTTAAGTTTAGAAAAGAATGAAGAAATCAAGCACAGTAAAATCATTACCCGAGAAATAAAAAGTTGGGCCTCTTCTAGGAGAAGAGAAATGTGACTAATGTCGGAGGCATCATCGACTCCAGTAAACCAATCTCGAAATGGGTCCCCTACACTAGAGCCTCCGCCCATATCGGGGGTCTTCAATTCTTGATCTTCATTTAACGCCTCCTCAGAAAAGGTCGGAAGAGAAGGCAAATGACCCACTATCATAGTCCCAAGTGAATCACTCGGGACGCTCTGATCGAGACTCGGGGTATCGAAACTGACCCCGACCGGTATAGCCGTCATCGGCTCAGAAGGTCTAGCGACCTCGATAGCTTTCGCAGATCGGATCATCAAAGCCGAGGCATCATCTTCTTCTTCTTCTCTCAGTCGTTGGACCGAGTCCATCGAAAGAGCGATTGCCTTCCTCCTCACCCTTCAAGTTTTGGGCTTGGGGTCCTTTGACCGAGAGACAGCTTTTCGCTTCTTATCTTTCCCCGGTTCCGGGATCAGGGACTTGGTTTCTTCCTCACCACTCGAAGGCCTCAAAACGGCATCCTTGGTTACACCTGCATAAAAGAAAATCTGTAACAAATGGAGCATACAAAACATTTCGAAAAGCACGAGAAATGACCATTACCGTGATTCTTGGCCTCCCATCTACCTTTTGCCAAATCACGCCAAGCGCGTTCGGCATAAGAGGAAGTCGAGGCTAATTTTCGAACCCAATCCTCGAGGTCGAGTACCACTTGTGGCATCCAAGGGGCAGCTGTATATAGGGGAAAGATATCAGATAGAATCAGAGAAAGATACGAAAAGCAACACCTTATGAAAACCACTTACGGTCAAAATTTCATTCCACAGGGAACGACATCTTCTCTTCCGGAATGAGGTCACGGGTCCTCACCCGAATATAACGGCCCATCCAACCCTGATCCTTGTCTTCGTCGATGCTCGACATTAATGCTTTCGATGCCCGACGATGAAGCCTGATTAGTCCTCAAAAGAATTGAGGCCGATACAATCGTATGAGGTAATGTAGGGTGAAATTCAGCCCCCCGGCCTTGTTGGAGAAGAAGCGAAGTAAGGTTACTATGAGCCATAGAGAAGGATGAATTTGACCGAGGGTGACCTGATAGCTTTTGCAAAAATCAATGATCACTGGGTCGACGGGATCCAACATGAAGGGGTAAGTATAAATACTTAAAAACCCCTCCACATGAGTGATGACGCTCTCTTCGGGAGAGGGAATTTGTAACACAACCTCGGGACCCCAGTTGCAGTCTTTCCTCATAGCCTCGAGATGGTCCTCTGTTATCGAGCACATGTACATCGACACATGCTCACATCGACCCGGAACCGACGAAGGATTTTCAACCTTAAAATCGATCTTCAGAGTACACGGACCAGGAACATACTCATGGGGAGGAGGCTCCACCGGCGCCTTATCGCCGGACGGCCGTGAAGAGGAAGCTTTCTCCTTCTGAGGTACGATTTTTGAAGTTTTTGCCATTGATGTAAGAGAAAGAAAAGCAAAGGAAGATGAAAGGTTGATGTTGCCAAATGCTGATGAAGGTGGCTCTACAAGCGGCGAAATAGAGGCAGAAAGAGTAAGAAACTTTGGGAGATTGAAGATGTAAAAGTGGTAAATGATAAATGGAAGGGCTATTTATAGGTTTATACCGTGGCGGTTCAGTATCAGCGGTGGCCGACCACCGTCTGACGTGCATTAAATACCTTGAAAGACTAAATCGATGGGACAACTATCACATACGTCATGATCGAGCCCAGAGAAAACGTCATCATACAATCCGATCGGGCCATCGAAAATCATATCGCTTCTCATCACATTCTTCCTGAAAAACGAGGGGACTATCTGTATACAGTCGAAATAGATTTCGACCTCCGTACGTTTGTTCGAGTTCGAATGGTAAGCGATCGAAGCGAGAGCTCGAGACGAGTTCCGAGAATAGTACAAACAAGCCTCGAGCTCCAAGACCGATCGATGAATCGTCTCGGTATCATTATCAAGCCCATGACCAAATCGAACCGCAAGGCAAAGAGAAGGTTGTCGGAGATGCACAGACCGATTGACACTCACCTCGAATATCGAACTCGAACTCAAGACCGAGGGCTCGACTTAATACCGAGCTCGAACCAGTATCGAGCTCGCAGACAGGAGCCGTTGCAACCGCACTAGGGGAGAAAATCTTGGCAGCAATCGAGGAATAGACAATTCATCATGGGTTCTCCACTATATAGTTTTTATTATAAATAAAATAAGATCACTCTACTATAAAGGGGGATCCTTGTAAGCACAAGCGGGCACACACATTATAAGAAAAGACTACTTCTATTTATTGATGAATAAATCTCTTAAGCTTGTTTTACTCAGTATACTCACTCTTCTAGTTCAATAATTTATATCTCATTTCTATAGCCAAGAATCTAAATATTTCCACTTCTACGTACGATTTATGTCAAGCTATATCATATATCCTTAGAACTACTTATAAATGCAACTATATCCGATTTTCCGGATAAACAATTATATTTCCATGACTGCTTTGTTCAGGTAAAAAGATGCTATATCCGGTCCATATTATCCGTTTTTAAGGATTTTGCACACCCCTAAAAATATTTACTATACTTAATCGTAAGAGTATTTATCTAATTGTCTTTTATCGCTCTTAAATGTCTCACTTAATTAACATTCAATTAATTGTAGCAGTAACAGTAAAATTTGGCGGAAACAATTCAATAAATGCTTCTTGTTTTTCTAAATTATTTAAGTTACACACATACTATGTACTCCCTCCGTTCACTTTTAGTTGTCAAGTATTCTAAAAATAAATTTTTATTTTTACTTGTCACTTTTCGCATATCAAGAGAAAAATAATTTATTTTTCCTTTTTTGCCCTTGGCATTAATTACTTATTCCCAATCATTTTCCAAATTCATTAAGACTATACACTAATTAATATGGGTATCATGGTAAATTTATTCACTTTATTTATTATTTCTTAAGAGCTGTGCAAAGTCAATAGTGGATAAGTAAAAGTGAACGGAGGGAGTAATAAGTTTTTACACTATCAACGAATTTTAATCTATAATACCAGGTAACTTGCTATTTTTACCAATTACCAATTAGTGATATTTATCAAGGGACATACTTGTAGTTACCTGATTGTGTAATTATTTTTTACTTCGTTAATACATAAAACTTAAACTCATTTAAATCGTCATTTTTCCCCCCACAAATACCGAAATGAATAAGTTTTGAAACAGGAGGGAGTAATAATCGACATTTCCAACTGTGCTAATTTCTTTGGTAAAACAGTTTTATTTCTGCTTGTAATACCAGTTGAAGTTGCTGGAAAAAAAGAGAGCTTAATTTTAATTTTTCAGGGTTGCGACGGCTCGGTATTGCTGGACGATACGGTGACTTTACAAGGAGAAAAGAAAGCACCCAACAACAAGAATTCATTGAAAGGATTCAGAATTATTGATAGAATTAAAAACAGGCTTGAATCAGAGTGCCCTGGAATTGTTTCTTGTGCTGATATTCTAACAGTAGCTGCTAGAGATGCAGTTCTTCTGGTAATTATTGTGTTACTAAAATTAGTTTATTATGTTTAGGTTTCTTAGTTTAGTCACTATTTTAAGCATTTTACTGTCAGTGCAATTTAACTGGCAATAATATATTAATGTATCAGGTTTTGTTATAAATATTACTTGTCGCTGTTGTAGGCAGTGGCGGAGCCACCTTATAGGAAGGGGTGTCAAACGACACCTTTCGCGGGAAAAATAAATTGTGTAGATAGGTAAAATAATATTTTATATGTATATATACTATGTATTGACTTTCCTTAACTTTTTGGTATTTTTACTTTTATATATTTTGACACCCCTTAATGAAAATTCAGGCTCCGTCACTGGTTGTAGGTTAACTTAATCAGATGGTGCAAAAATACGAAATACTCTCTATGCATAGAAGTTAAATTTGTTTAGGATTATTATAGGACTAATGTCACAACTCGCACTTTGGAGTTGTGATTTCGGCAATGAACTGGTGAGAAAAGGCTCTTTTGATTGTCTGACGTAGACCTGTCTACTCGGGCAACTTGGACTTTTTAATTTTAAGCATATATAAGAGGGGTATAGGTGATGGAAGCTCCGACCTGCCTCCCCCATACGTGCTGCCACCACGCCGTATCGAACGAGCTACCTTGGGGGCAACCTCAAGGGCCTGCCTAGATGACTCAAAGGAGTGTCAAAGGTATCCATACGAGTTTGGGAACTCTATGGACGGCGCAACGCCTTCGAACTAGCGTTGGGCATCAAAGTGGCGCTGGAGGCTCGATGTATGGGACGGCCCGCCCCGCGGGCTGTCGAATGTTGGAACGAGACCTCCGTGCCGATTGGATACTTGATGCACCTGTCATAGGGGCATCATGTGTCGACTTGTGAGCATGGCTTGGGTTCAACCATGCAAGCAAGGGTCCGTTGGCCTAAAGGTGCAGTTGTGGGGCGACACTGCACTATTCAAGATAGAAGCGTGTCGCGAGGGCAATGTATGGGCATGGCACGAAAAACGCGCATGACAATGGCCAAGGGCTAAAGGTTGCCTTACTCGGGCGAGGCACGAGCTAGTCGCGGATGCACTAGGCGAGTGTCAAGCTTGAGGATTAGGATGTGCACGTGGGAGCGATGCTCAGTCTTGGGCGAGGTACAAGACATGTCCTAAGACAATCCCCCAGGGTGCGCATGGATTGTGATCCTAAGATGAAGCGCCACGACATGTCTAGGGCCAAGGGCCTAAACATCTTACGGGCGGCA